>JAULKJ010000003.1:6213675-6223933 GCA_032355405.1 Rubia balearica
ATCTTAATCGGCTTTCGATTCGATTTTTTTGCCCACCTATAAATATACTTGTACTCCCTCTGTCCCATTTCAAGCTGCAATTTAACTAATTATTTAGTCAAAACTTCCCAACTTTGATCCAAAAATTGAATTGGTATACAAGTATAAATACTATTATGTGATACATTGTTGGATTCGTTATAACATATATTTGCAAAATATCAAATTTTCACAAGTTTTAGTTATCCTTGATGAAAGATATTAAGGATCAAATATTTTTCAAGTCAACTGTTAAAAGTCAAAAAGTGAAACTTGAAATGGGATAGAGGGAGTATATATGTGCATGATATGTTAGGGTTAAATGCTTAGATCATGATTTCTTGATAAGTATAAATATAATTTTCAGATTTTTAAAAGTTCTAATATAGCCGTTGATCAACATTGACTTAGAAATTCATAACTTTGGTTTTGGAGAACGGCATTAATCCATCAAATTCTGGCGTTGACCAAACTGAAAATGACCAAAAACCTAGTCCCGCCACCAATTTTACTAAGAAAAACCTAGTCCTCCAACCTCACGGAAACCCTATGAGACACCTCAAACACAAAAATTCCAACCAAGTCTCATCGACCATCATTAAACATGAAAATGGAGTAACGCGGCAGTGCCGCCGCAAAAAGGTGCAAAAGTTAAAATTGAGGCAAGGCTAGGGTTAGAGTGGCGGTGGATCTGGAAGAAGGCAAGGAAGATGTTTGCGTCGAGACTACGACGAAGGGTGGTGGCAAGGAGGCGGATGAGAAAGCAGGGTAGAGACAGAAAGATGTGTCTGAGTGTAGGATGAAGATAATTGGGTTTTTGTGATGAGTCTTTAGCAACAGAGTGAGAAATGTGTAGGTTTTCATGTGTAAATTTTTAATATTTTTAAGGGTAATTATGTGTTATTTGAAGATTTGGTTGGGACCAACTAAAATAAAAAGTTTGTGGATTTGAGTGGGAGGAAGTAGCATATTGAATACTCCCTATGTCCCATCTCTTTCAGCACTTTTTCCTTATTTGAATGTCCCATCTTTACTCGCACTTTTTCTATTTTAGAAAATATTTAATAGTCAAAAGACTTTTTTGTTCTTACACTTACCTTACTTTCTAGGAAAAAACACCCACCCATCTTCTCCTTTTCATTTTTGCATATCTTTCCAACATCACAAATCACTTTTGTAAAATTCCCAACTTCCCCCAACTTTCTGGGGTTGCCGTCGCCTCCATTGTAGCCTCCACCATTCTCTCGCGCCTTTTTCCTCTTCTTCCTATTTTCCACCTTCAACATATCCATCGCCAGAATCCCTTTCCCATTCCCCCCAAAAATTTATCAAAATTCTAAATCTACAACTCTCTCGAATCGCAGTTTAACGGCGATGTACACTCCCAAGGCCGGCTCCTATCATGAAGCTTGTAGAATCCATCGAAACCTAATTCGTACTTGAAGAAGGCCAAAGAAAGGCTTTCCTTTTCCTACCCGGGCTTGCCGGCTCAATAGATGTGATAGATGTGGTAGAGGGTTTGCTGGACGGCGAGTTTTAGTTTTGCACGAAGAGGCGGAGGAGTACGAGATTACAATGGGAGAAGCATGGAGGGTCTAGAAGATTCCGATGGAAGGAGAAGGAAGAAGGGTTTGGAAATGAGTTAATTTGGAAGGGCAATTTGGTCCTTTCACAAGGCAAAAAATTTTAGCTCCCTTTTCTCCCTGTAAATACAACTGGGGCAGAGGGAGTAATTAATCAGATACATGTTATACATTACACTTATTGCTCAGCGACACGCACAAATCAAAACGGTTACTCACTCACACAAATTTGTTACCAGGTAGATTTAACTTTTAAGTTTGTTATAATGTTAGTATTACTTCTTTCTTTCATTTTTGAAGGAAAAATTAAAAAAAAGGGAATTGTAGTGCATGCCAGTGAAATAAAGTATGGAGCACTACATATAAATAAAATTTGAAGAAATGATATTGTCGGGAAATAAGAGTGCATTGTTTTGTATTTGGTATTGAATACTTTTCCAAAGGCTTAGGATTCTTGGCAGCCTCTTCTTCATCATCTTGTCTCCGTCTCCCTCTGCCTCCTTCTTTTCTGCCATGCTTCCTGCACTTAAGCTATTTTGCCCAGTATATTAATCGCACAGACAAACAACTTCTTTACGACCTAAATAATAAAGATACCTCACCATTCTTTTTGGATATGCATTGATATATTCTCCTTTTCTGAAAGTATTTTTCATGAAATCAGTTTCACTGCTTTTGAAAGACATATTTGATCGTAAATAGTATCTTTTAAAATATAATAATATAACAGTATTTAAAAAATTTATATTCAAATTATTATTTTTTTCAACAAGTCTAACGGCTAGCATAGTACGTGATCATATTACTATTTGTACATCAATTGAATTTTGCTGTTAAAATTTACTGTGTTTGACTGGAAAATTAAGAACCCAGTACTCTAAAATCTTGAACTCGCATCTCTAGCAATAGTAAAGCCACCACTAATCACCTAATTAATGAAACTTTCTTAGAGACACATACATTTGGGGGGCCAATCAGGGTTCAGGGGTACTACTATGCTGTTTCCCTTTTAAATAAATAAAATAAATAAATAGAGAGTAGAAGTGTGAATTAGTCCATTATTTTGCTGTCGTTGACTAAATTTGCAGAGATATATGACCACTACAAGAAATATGTCTAATTATAGTTTTTAAATTACAATTCTGTGAACGTTTATATTTTCTGTATAAGTGTGGGGTTTTCCCATGCATTAATATTGTTTTTTGACTTGATTGATTAGATCATTTTTGTTTTGTGGTGATTACTTGATAAACTGTTCACGTTGATGTATAATTCTCGACTTGATTGTACTGATCGTGTGTTGTGGCTTTTATTTTTTTACTTTTTTTGTATTAGGAGTTCTATTTATTTGGATGTGTTGATTTGCGTTTCTCAAGGTATTTACAATTTGGATTATATAGATCGTGCATCGGATCAAGTGATGCTACAGTTGAGGAAATTCATATTTGGCACGTGTAATGATATTGATTGGTGATGCGCTCCTGATCTCCGTCAAACGATCATGATTTTCGTGAAAATAAAATTAATATCCTGACCGATGACTATATTCCTATTTTTTGGATTTCTAATCTATAAAAGCAGACGATCAATGTGAGTGACATGTAATTTATTTATCATTGAAATAGATTATTTATTCCTACCTTTATTAAACTATATATACATAGGTACAATCTTTCCAACTTATCTGCAATTCAGTTCAATTCAATTCATTAAGATTTCGTACTGATACTATTTACCTATGTTTTGATCTATTATTTCTACTTTTTATTATGTTTAGTTTTAGTTAAGTTCAGTTAAGTAACATATCTAGTATTTAATTTAGTTTTGATCTATTATTTCTACTTCTTAATTATTACTACATTTAATTTCGATTCAATAAAATTCATATTGAAAGAAACGGACATTATTAAGCCCTAGAATGCAACTTTTAGGTTCATGTAAAATATAGGTTGCATTAAAATTTGCATTTAATAAAATAATTTTCGTGCCCGACTTTGTTAGTACTGTCGAGGATTATGATTAGAATAAATCAGGCATTTACAATATTTACATGCCTAATCTACACTAATAAGGATGGTAAGTTGGTAACCATATTCTTCCTTCAGTACGAAACTAGAGAGTTTTAGGCTCTATATTTTTCAATTTATCTCTATTTTAATTCAGTTTTGTAAAAAAAATTAGTGATGTCATCTCGCTCAAATTTAAAGTGTTATTAGTATAATTTATTTTTTAAAATTTTAGCTCAATTCAATGAACATGTGGCAGAAATAAATAATAGGGCCTTTGTCCCATTATTTTTCCGTGACTAAAAGTGCAAGAGAAAAAAAGTGAATGAAGAAAAAAAAAGAAAAGTTGATGATGGAAATTGAAACTTGAGGAGAAAGATTGTTTAGGCGCACTAGGTAGCAGACACAAGGGGCCCATTTCCATCACTCTCTCCACCATCCACCACCCTATTTTGTGCTCCCACAAACCCTCACATTTTCTTCCCCCTCTCTTTACATTCTCAGTGCATGGACCAAACTCTAGGCTTACTTGGTGGTGGTGCCACTAGCACCACCGGCAGTGGTGGTGGCGGCGATTTTTCGGAGGAAAAGGACTACATGGGTGTTTCTTCAGAGGGCTCATCATCCTATGAGAATGAAGCTGAGATTGAGTTGGGGTTGGGTTTGGGTCTTAAAAGCAGTGCCAAGAAATGGGGTTCTGACAATGTTAGGATTCTAACAGCTAAAGACTTGGCTAATCCTCTTTCTGGCACCAAAAGAACTGCTGCTGATTGTGCTAGCCCCTCCTCAGGAGTGCTCCTCAGGTTAGTACTTCATTTTATTCCTCATGCAACATGGTTTACATATGCCAAAATCATAGTCTTTGAGTTGTTTTGTGTACGTGTTGAATCGTGTCGTGCTAGTTTAAGTCTTGTATGTGATTATGAATGTGTGCACGTCGTTATTGCTCTACCGTCCCCATGATCAGAGTCCACTGGACTCTGATGATGGGACGAAGGGATTTCTAGTTTCAAATAATGACTCATGAAAGATTCTTGAGAGGTTCAATATCATAGTTTTTGGTTTTGTTTTATGTGATTTTGATTGTTTTGGTATCTTTGCAAGTAGTCAGGTAGTGGGGTGGCCACCAGTGAGGGCTTACAGAATCAACAGCCTGGGGAGCCAATCAAAGACTGCTACCACAGTTGAAGAAGAGAAGGAAGTTGGAGGAAATGAAAAGAAGGATAATCTGAAGAAGAAAACCAACTATGGTAACAGCCATAAAAAGGCCAATGAATTAGATGGTAGCACCAAGGAGAAAGGCTGCCTAGGGTTCATAAAGGTGAACATGGATGGGTTAGCAATTGGAAGAAAAGTGGATCTCAATGCACACTCTTGTTATGAGTCTCTAGCCAAAGCATTGGCAAACATGTTCTTCAACTCAGCTCCAACTATTGGTACCATCTCTAAGATCCCTACGTGTTTTTCTTTTTCTCTGGCGAGATATGATTCATATAGCCGATGCTGCATAGTGGGATAAAGTATTAGTTGTTTTCTTGGGCTTTTAGCTCAATCAAGCCCATCCGGGCTGATCGCGTGATCTCTTGTGTGTGATCAGGTGGTGAAAAGAAGCAATCAAGACAGCCTCCAAACCTTTTGGATGAGTCATCTGAGTTTGTGCTTACATATGAGGATAAAGAGGGAGATTGGATGCTTGTTGGAGATGTGCCTTGGGGGTATATCACTATTTCTTGGCCATTTGCCTTTTCACCTTTTTCAAGTGATCAGTCATAAAAAAATTGCATTTTTTGTTTTGTATTCAGGATGTTTCTTTGCACTGTCAAAAGGCTGAGGATAATGAGGAACACAGAAGCCAATGGAATTTGTAAGTGCAAATTTATTGGCTTTTTTATTATAAATAATTATATGTCTTGATCTGAAAAAAAAAAACTTTGCTTTTTTATATCTGCAGCTCCAGCAGTATTTCAAGAAAGGCAAGAGAGGCAGAAAAGCAAGTGCAAGTAGAAGTGCTCTAGTTGTTTTCAAATACTTACTCAACAGCAGAAACCAACAGCTTGAAAGGAGAAGAAAAGAAAGAACCCATATGCTAAAAAGCATTTTTTTTTTTTGTTCTTTTATTAAATTCCAGTTTTATGTTTAGTACTGGACAAGGTCCAGTGAGTCCTACTGAAATCAGTCTTGTGTCTCTTTTTCAGTCATACACAAATATTCTTTGTTTTCCAATGTTTCCCTCTCTTTTTTTAAGAATGTAAATATGTGTTGTTTCACGTGTTCCTTTTTAAATTTATTGCATTAGTTTTGATCATCGTTTTTGGCTTGTAATGCAAAGCACAATTGCTCATCAAAACAACCGGAAAAAAGTTGCACTTTTCTTTATACTACCTCCGTTTCGTTGGATGGGGCACCATAACCTTAACTACTTGAATTTAGGTGAATGAAGTGTATGGATGAAATTGAATTTAGAAAGAGAAAAGTAGAATAAGTGGATGAAATTGAAGGAATCTTGCCATGAAAGAAAGGTGTGTCAAATTTACAAAAACAACAAAAAGAAATGAAGTGTCACATCCAATGAAACAGAGGTAGTAAATTTTTTCCCGAACCCCTATTCCTTACTATGTCATAATACAACTCTAAGTTTATTTTAAAAGTGTTAAATAACTTCAAGTTGTTAGGAATTTGCAGTCAACACCGGTTGATGTCAGCCAACAGTCAAATGATCAAAAAACTTTCAAATTTAAAATGGTACTAATGAAAAAAAAAAAACACATGTGACCCTAAGTTTCCTTCATAAGTAACAATATGGCTCCAAATTTTTTAAACTTGCTGAAATACCCACAAGTTGGCCTAACCTCGCAGTCAATGGTGGCTAAGGCAATCCAGTCTTAAAATGACCCTAAAGGCCTCAAATATAATTTGTTTAAAAATTCATGAAAACAATTTCCATTTCACTTCTGAATATCTTTATCGGATCGCTCACCAATCACCATGCATTTTCATCGAGTTGACACTATCAATTATTTTTTAAAAAAATATATCAATGAGAGATAGGTCAGCAAGCATGATATATGAATTATTTGAATCAGGAGGAGTAGACTCAGACTCAACCAGTGGAACGCGAAGAATCAAATTAACTACTCCCTCTGTCCCGCTATAAATTGCTTAATTTGACTTTTGGAAGTCAAACTAACCCAACTTTGACCGTTAAATTCTATTACTATATATGTAATATTAAAGTCGTATTATATGTCGTTGGATTCATCATAACATGTATTTTTATATTATAATTTTTCTAGATTTCTTTTACACACATAAATGAAGATATTAATAGTTAAGAATTGATGCAATTGACTTTCAAAAGTCAAATTAAACAATTTATAGCGGGACAGAGGGAGTAAGAGGTATCAAAATCTCCATCATCCAAATCATCTTCCTTGAAGGACTGGACATTATCGTTTCACCGTTGACTGTTATCTAGAGGAGCTATCTAGCAAGACCAAATTCAAAGTGGAAGAAATTAACGACGAATTCAACATAATTTGCCTATTACTAGGACTTTCTAGACCATAGGAATTCTCGATTCCTTGCATGACATAGGAACCAATAAAGTATCGTGTCAGCAAAGATGCGGGCCGGGTGGTTGAAATCAATGTGTACGAATTCTAAAATGATGATGATTTGATGTGGTTTAGGTGAGGGAATGCGAAGAAAATGAAAGACTCCGAACTTGTGTATATTACGGGTTGTTTGAAATATTCGGTGGAGACACTAATATTAAGAGGATCAAGGATCAGCGATGGCGGGTTTTAAGGAAAGGGTTTGGTGGGAGAAGAGGGGCAGCGGGGCAAGGAAGGAAAAGGGAAGGGTGTGTGGCAGTGTTGAAATTAATGATGCATGGTGGTGCACAGGGGCGGAGCTAGAAAATAAAAATTGGTGAGTTACAATTCAATTTGATAACTCTATTTCTGAAGATACTGTTAAAATTGAGAAAATTTTAAATTTAGAGTGAGAAATCAGATCTAAAATTTAAAATAAATCAGGGCACTAATCAAAAACCATATATTAATTAACTAAAATTATTTTTTTAATAAAAAAAAAGGGCTATTGAGTGGTGACGCAATGAGGCGCTACATGAGTGTTGCTGAGTTGAGTGATGTGGGTATGCGCAGTGTGGTGGCGTTGCAAAGGGGAAAAAACACCATTAATGACTTCAAAGATTGATGAACCATAATTTCAGTCCACCTGATTATGATCAAACTGCCACCAACGACAAGAATATGCACAATTTAGACGGCATTACGGTCAAGCTAGTACTGCTGCTGTGGCAATACATCAGATGAACCCATCGGGATGGAATAACTAGAACTGAGGCCAATTCCCCAAAAATCACCAACTCGTTCTCAAATTCTAATTTAATAATTCCCATTCCCAAATACCAATCACTGCCTTAATTGTTCATTCAATAAAAACCTCTTCATCACATATAAAAATGAATGTGCAAATGAAGAGAACCAAATAAGGTATAGCAAGGACCAAGAGGAAGGTGAAACAATCAAATTCATCCTCCAGCCAAATCAGATCGCAAGTTACCTCTGCACTCAAACCATCGAAGCATCTCACAAAATCATGTCTACTTGCGCAAGAAACTATGTTCAAGATTATATCACCCTCCGAAGCATGACCTTATCGGAAACTTCTCAGTTTTCAAACCCACCAAAATGCAGCCTTCCCTCCACAAATAATCCTACATGTCCTAACCATCCGAAACGCTTCTTAGTTTCTGATAGTTTCACTACGTACTCTACAGCAATCAAACTACAAGTGATAGAAGTGATGAATCAAAACTCGAGAGGGCAGTTGCAAAAACCTGTCTCCAACGGGCTTGGTGAAGATCCGAAGCAGAGTGCCCTGATCATCGCGATCCACCAAAATCCCCTACTCCTCACACTCCCTAATCTGAGCACATCCCCAACTCTCTCTTTGAGCTTCTGGTAGTATGTCAGGGAGGGGCCAGCATGAACTCCACTCCTCATCTCCCTCAATAGCCGGAATCTGTTCTCACTTGCCAGCGCCAAATGCTGCACCCCGGCACCCTCATCGTGCTCTAGGCAATGTTTGGGGCAGCTGCAGTTGTTCCCTGAGGTTTTCTCTTGCAAATTTCTCCAGACACTGAACTGATGACTGGATGGCCACAGACTGAACAATGTGGCGTATGATTCTCTTCTAAATTAGGTAGAGAACGATTCATCTTTGGTGGAACGAGTCACTTAATATGAAACAGATACAAATATTTCAACGAGAAGAAAGAATAGTATTATATTGAGCTCTGTACATGAATTTTCACCCGATCATCATCAACAATATGATTCACTAATATACTCTATACATGATTTTTCACCCCATCTCATATCCGAACATCAACAATATGATTTACTAATTTACTCTCCGGAGAAAAAATCAGCAACCTTGGCGCATTTAGGTAAAGGAACATCAACTCCTTTAATCCTTTCAGAACTGATGATAACGTTCAATGGTTTTTTCGTTTTGAAAACTTCTTTGATCAACAATTCATATTTTATAACGTTTGCGGTAGGTAAAATGGTCCTTAAATTTTATATTTTTTGAAAACCACAAGTGTTATAAACCAACCATTAAACGAAACATTACATAGGGATTTTCCTAGATTATATGCCAAGAAATTAAGTTACGATTTACTTTAATACTCCCTCTGGTTTCTTAACATTGGCTAACTTTTTTCAGAAAAATTTTCAAGGCATGTTTGACCACCGATAACTTTCATTTCATACAATAACGGACTATAAAAATTTACTTTTTGGAAACTACATGTTACAGAGAATCCAAAAACACCATACATGACGTGTGTTATTGTATGCAATTAAAGTTATTGATGGTCAAACATGCCTTGAAAAATCTTGCAGTCAAAGAGAGCCAATGTTAGAAAACCAGAGGTAGTACATTTAAACCTGCCTAACTGGGACTTTTGGCAATATCTGACAAACCTTTCCTTTAATTTTCCATTTTGCTGATTTCGGATCAGCTAATGCCGATACTCCTGGAATTGCAAAATCAGTATACACCTATAAATCTGTTCGTCCTCTCCTCAAAGAGGCTGCTATTGCTCTTGAACAAACTTCAGTTTCTTGTAATGGTGACGTTGCAACGAAGAAATCTAAACCTAGTGAGGGACATTTTCATCTTTTTAAGCCTAGTCAACCGTTTCAATAACAAGGCCAACGCTACAAGTGTCACCTAGGGGTTATATTGGCACTTCATTAAATATTATGCATTATTTTTTTACTTTCAAAATTTTAAGGGTTATATTGGCAACTTACATCAATATATTACTCAAAATACTATTAAATTTAAATTGATGCGTCAGATACAAAGGAACTCATGGTACCATTTGTGACCTTATTGTATTTTTATTCCCAACCCAAAGGTAGTACACAGACCAAACTCGCGTAAATTATACATAACTGGATTGTAACACCAACATTACAAGCATGATAATACAACAGAGAGAGTGTCCAAAACTCTTCAAACCACTTTCAGGCAGCCTCGTACAATGGATCTCAGTTTCAGGTAACTAACCTCAATGTACAAGGGCACTCAGAGAACAGTTGAAGCATTAAG
>JAULKJ010000003.1:6224033-6239438 GCA_032355405.1 Rubia balearica
GGATAATTTGAAGAAGAAAACCAACTATGGTAATAGCCATAAAAAGGCCAATGAATTAGATGGTAGCGCCAAGGAGAAAGGCTGTCAAGGGTTCATAAAGGTGAACATGGATGGGTTAGCAATTGGAAGAAAACTGGATCTCAATGCTCACTCTTGCTATGAATCACTAGCCAAAGCATTGGCAAACATGTTCTTCAATTCAGCTCCATCAATTGGTACCATCTCTAAGATCCCTTTAGTATTTTCATTTCCCCAGTTTTCTCTGACTCTGGCGAGATATGATTCATATAGCCGATGCTGCATAGTGGGATAAATGATTAGTTGTTGTTATCTCGGACTTTTAGCTCGATTCCGGGCTGATCATGTGATCTCTTGTTTGTGATCAGGTGGTCAAAAGGAACCTTCAAGACAACCTCCAAACCTTTTGGATGAGTCATCTGAGTTTGTGCTTACATATGAAGACAAAGAGGGGGATTGGATGCTTGTTGGAGATGTGCCTTGGGGGTATATCACTATTTCTTGGCCATTTGCCTTTTCAACCTTCTTCAAGTGATCAGTCATAAAAAACAATTGCATTTTGTGTTTTGTATTTAGGATGTTTCTTTGCACTGTCAAAAGGCTGAGGATAATGAGGAACACAAAAGCCAATGGAATTTGTAAGCACAAATTTATTGGCTTTTTTTATTATAAATAATTATATTTCCTGATCTGAAGAAAAAAAACTTTGCTTTTTATATATACAGCTCCAGCAGTATTTCAAGAAAGGCAAGAGAGGCAGAAAAGCAAGTGCAAGTAGAAGTGCTCTAGTTCTTTTCAAATACTTACTCAACAGCAGAAACACAGAAAGAAAGAATGAAACCAACAGCTTGAAAGGGGAAGAAAAGAAAGAACCCATATGCTCAAAAGCATCTTTTTTTTTTGTTCTTTTATTAAATTCCAGTTTTATGTTTAGTACTGGACAAGGTCTAGTGTGTCCTACTAAATTGAGTCTCATGTCTCTTTTTTTCAGTCATACACAAATATTCTTTATTTTCCAATGTTGCTCTTTTTTAGAATGTAAATATGTGTTGTTTCACGTGTTTCTTTTTTAAATTTATTGCATTAGTTTTTCTCATTGTTTTTGGCCCGTAATGCAAGCACAGTTGCTCATCAAAATTGTTAGAACTATCAATCTGAATATGAGGCAAATGTCAGAGAATTTGCATAGCCATGGATAGAATAACTACTATATTTGAGCGAAAAACCGCCTAAACCTCAGTGCAAGTTAACAAAGGGGGGTCAGAAGGGGTTTACTCTGCTCTCATAGGTTTACTCTGCTCTCACCTGAATCGTGCACTCGACTCAGGAGAGAAGGAATTCTCAAGTATATTTAGAAATCAGAAATGGAAAACTAGAGAATGCTCCAGTGTATCTATTCAGCTTCATAAGAACCTTATATATAGATATTCCAGCCACTAAATCTCTACTAGATACACATATTTTAGTTGAGAAAAATCAAGCTTTGACTTATTCTTTTAGACTAATTCTCTTCTAAGTAAACAGGTCATTAAATATCAGTTTTTTATCAGTATCAAGTCAACCATAAAAAGAGTATACCTTTAGAAAGTATAAAATAGAGTCCAATTGTTGAAACACATCCAACAATCCCCCACAAGTTTAAGAATTTTCAAAACCAATCACAAGTGCAAATAATCTGATGTCTTTTGGACTTGAATCATAATTTTATATATATAGGGAATGGTTCAATATACTCCCTTATTTATACACCATTTTTTATGCCAGATCCTAACCATCCATCTAATATAATCTCATTCATTCATTAAATCTATATTTAGTACACTACTACAAATTAAAGTCATCGTAACACTTTCCTTGTAGCACTTATTAAAAGTGTTACAATATTTTATAAAGTGTTACTTCAACATTTGAAAAGTGTTACATAAATATTGAAAAGTGTTACCTAAATTTTAAAAAGTGTTACGTTAGGTTCAAAGTGCTACAATAGCACCTAAAGTAACAATTTTACAAGTATTAATTTAGGCGATGTTACATTCGATCTAACGTAACACTTTTTAAAATTTAGGATCTAACGTAACACTTTTTAAAATTTAGGTAGCACTTTCAAATGTTTAAGAAATACTTTTCAAATGTTTAAATAACACTTTATAAACAATTATAAAAAAAATTAATAAGTGTTACAAGGAAAGTGGTACATTAACCTTATTTTGAAGTAGTGGTAAAATAATCTCAACCATGAGATTAGATTAGATGGATGGTTAGAATTTGGTGTAAAAATGGTGTATAAATAAGGGAGTGTATTGAACTCTTCCCACACACACATTTATATATATGGAAAGAGTTCTATTAACACCCTTTAACACCAAATCTCAACCATCCATCTAACATAATCTCACTCATTCACTAAATCTATTTTTAGTAAATTAATCTCAACCATGGGATTATGTTAGATGGATAGTTGAGATTTTGTATTAAAATAGGTGTACAAATAAGGGTGTTAATAGATCCTTCCATATATATTATATTATATTTAATAGAAATAATATATATATAATACGTTGGCTCTATAAACTCGACGATTAACGAACAATATTAGTTGGGTTTGAGCTCGAGCTTGAATATGTTACGAGGTCGAATACTGTAAGAGTCGAGGTCGAATACTATACGAGCTCGAGCTCGAATACTTTACGAGCTTGAATACTGTCCGAATCAAACTCGAATACTGTACGAGTTTGACCTCTAATATTGTACGAGCTTGAATTCAAATACTGTACGAGCTCGATCAAATTGGAATTCAAGTCGAGATTTGACCAAGCTGTTCGCAAACAGTTTGGCTTCATTTACACCAGAACTGTTCACGAGGTCGAGTTTCGTCACACTAGGGATGTAAACGAACCGTTATGCGCATCTATATAAAAACTCGACTCAAATTCAAGTTTGACCAAATTCGAGCGTGCTTGAACCAACTCATATAGTATTTGAGTTCGAACTCGAGTTCGAATTCAATTAACACTGGTCGTTAAATTTGTCGGACTTATTGATCCAACACAATATATATTTAATATATATTTACTAAAAAATATTAAAATGTTTATTAAAAGAAAATTATATTAAATCATGACTCGAGTGCAAAATCAAAATGGATCTCGAATCAAATTAATTTCACTCAAAATCGAACTTGAGTCAAACTAATTTCATTTGAATTCGAGCTTGGGCCGATATACTACAGGTTTGCACGAGTTTTAGTCGAGTTGGATCTCGAGATATTTTAAACGAGATTAATTCGAATTAATGGTTGTTGGAGTTCAACTCAACTCATTTATGGTCCTAAGTGTTGCAGGAAAAAAAATGAAAGAACACAAATTATACCCTGTTCAGAGAGAGATTAGAATATAATTTAAGCATGTGGATGAGTGATAGTCTGTCTAATAACACCGAACTATTAAGCTACTGATTTATACATGTGTTAAACAGGTATAATTTGCGAATTATAGGGAATTTTATGTTAAATATTACATATGCATTTAATTGGATAATTTTGGCTATTTGTTGGGTTCCCATTGAGATAACATAATTTGGAACCCATTGGGATCAAAAATTTCCACTAACATAATCATTCCCATCTCGCCCAATACCAAAAGTCAATGGGTATTTGATACCCGATCCCATTAATTACCAATTTATTAATTTTTCATCTCATTTCTTCCCAATCCGACCCAATTGGCAATGTAGCTGAAATGGCAATGTAGTGGTTTTAACATGAATAATTGTCATTTATTCATCCAGTTTAACAGGGTGGGTATCAGTTTGATGTTCAAAATTTTGAGTTTATTCAGTTCGATTCAATTGAGTTGAACTTTTATTAATGCAAAACTAAAAATTGGACAATATTTAGAAAAATTAAATTTAGTTTTCCGATTTTTTTATTATAACTATTTGCTCCGTTCAACCATTATTGGCATATTTATGTTTTCAAAGTCAAATTTAGAAAATTTTGACTCTAAATATTACCTAATATATTTATAATAAATAAATAATGTGACATATTGTTAGATTCGCTTTAACATCTATTTTCTGAATATTAATTTTTTATGTGAAATTGTTATACGTAACTAGAGTTATTGATGGTCAAACATGATTATTGAACACCGTGAAAAAGTAAATATGCCAATAATGGTGGGACTGAGGGAGTATATTTGATTTTTTTGAAAGATCATCCAAATTACATATTAGCATCATAATTTGGTACCTAACAAGAAAACAACATCATTGAATCTGATGAATCTCAGTGGAGCCTGAAACTCCGTCCATTTGAATAGTTAGGGATGCCCTCCTGAAAACACCCAACGCTGCATCACCAACGAACCGCTGCCACCGAAACCAGAACCACCATGATCTCACCACCATTGACCACTTGCAGGTTGAGGAATCACAGTGGGGACCATCGACACGGTCCCATATCGCTGGGTAATCCCCATCAAGAAACTGCTCTTATATTCAGAATTCAACGGTCCCATGACGTTGGGTAATTCCCATCAAGAAATTGCTCTAATATTCACAATTCTTGATGGGGGTATGTTTTGAACCCTGAACCTCTCAATTATACAGAGCGTGACTTTCCATTGAACCAACTCATTTCACAATATTTGAACCTCTCAATATGTTTATGGACTGATCACTTATTTTTTTTACCTTATATGCTACATTTGTTAAATTACATACTAAATTTAGAAATTTAGTTTTTTATATTATATATTTTATATTTTCACATCCAAATACATATTATTAGTTATTTTAACTTTTAAAATAAAATATTCAAATTTTATATAAAAAATACAACATTTAAGGTAAAAATCACTGTGGACTGTTTATAAATTTATGGAAAACCGCATTTTCTGAAACTTTCTCTTCTATAAATTAACTCGTGGATTTGTTCTTATTTTTGAAAGAGTAATGAACGCCCAATAAAAATTTCCTTCCACTTAAGTGGAAGTTTCATTAAAAAAATAATTTTTTTGAATAAACTAAATTGGAAAAAAATGAATATAAAAAATGTAAAATATTCACCACCTTAACATTATAGTACAATCACAGTTTTTGCTTTTTCCAAAATAAATAAATTAGTACTTATAATCACAATTTTTTAAAGAGTTCTCTCTCTAAACTCTTTGCGGCAATTTCATCTCTCTTCGAACTTCACCGGGAACCTGAATTCCGGAGTCTTTGACGACGCCTGAATGGCGGAGCCACCAACTTATCCTAATCCCCCACCGTCCTATGTCCAAGCCTTGAATAATGAACTGCACCAAGCCTTTAACCCCTAATCGATCCCAAACCCTAGAATTCCCTTCAATCCAAAACCCAAGATAGATCATCTCGGCGAGCCAGGGTTTCATTTCAACGTGCAGAATGCGATAAGCTCGAGGCTTCGCTCAGATGGACATTGGTGGGTAAGTTTCCCGTAGTTGGCTTCAAACGGAAAAATATTAGAAAAGATTTTCAACCTGCGAGTTTTAATGTCAAGTCTTGATTAATTTTGCTTTACCTGCTGATTATTATAGATGTTGGCTCCATAAAGTATTGAACTTTGGTTCTTATTCAATTCGCATGACTAAATGGATCCCTAAATTCAATCCTAATGCCGATTCACCAATAGCCCCTGTTTGGATTGCACTATATGGCCTCCCCCAACATTTTTTTGATTATTGGACAATGATGTCCATGGGAAACCTATTAGGACCACCAGTTAGAGTTGACAAACCCACCATGAATTGAACTAAGACTTATGTTGCTATGGTTTGTGTTGAAATAGATGTCACTAAACCCCTATTAGAAAGAGTTTGGTTAAGTTTTCGTGATATTGGTTTCTAGCAATATGCGGAATATGAAGGCGTTCCACGATATTGCTCTAACTGGCTCAAGTTAGGACATACAGATTCTATGTACAGGTATGAAAAAGCAGGATCTAAATACTTTACCAGGAGACCTAAGGAATCCATTCCTACACCAACCACATGTAATAAACCCAACCCAAATGAAGAACAGGGCAAACCAAAAGGTAAAAGGGTTGGTGTTTCTTCTTCTGGTCTATCATTCACTGAATTTTTTTATATTCCTATATTGAAAAATAAAACTGATCACATCTCTAGTACTTCTTAACTTGGTGTTTCTCAGGTTTCAATTCATGAAAAACAGAATGCTAATGACTTCTCCAATGAGACTAATGAAGACACTGTCAGCAAGAAGTTAACTGAAAAAGAGAAATGAATCAAGTTCCAAAGTATCGACCTCTTCCCAGGGATCAGAGGTCACCTCTAATACTTTTAAAAATGCTTCTCTGCTTCCTACTGCTAATCCTCAAATTGCTGATAAAATAGTATATGATGAATCTAAAAAATCCAAAGAAACTGACTCTATGTTGATTGAAAATCCCCAAGATGTTTTGTTAAAAAACAAGGAAACTGAGTCAGCTAATGGTAATCAAAAGAAAAATCAATGCTTATTGTTGAACCTGTTGTGGATTCTTTTGATTCAAGGTCCGATGCTATAGAATTAAACGTTTTGCTTTTTGATACAATGTCTGATTCTGGTCTTAAAACTGCATCTGATATGCCGATTTTGATCCTTCTAATCCAATGGTTGTTCCTGGATCAAGAATAGATAATGTTTCAATTCGAACTTTTGGTATTGCTACGGATGATCTGAATATTGAGAAACCTGATTCTATTAACAATGTAATACCTAAAACTGATTCCAAAAACCCCAAAAATTCTTAACATAACATTTAATATCCTGATTTTTTTTTGAAATTAATGCAGGGGATTCACCTGTTTTAACATCAGGAAAAAAATAAAAATAAAGAACTGGACTAGTTAGACACGGAAAATCCTAAAACTCTAAAACACACAGGTCAGAATCTAAATGAAATGAATAAATCAGAGCTTATCTCAAACCTCATGGAATCTCAACACAGACTCAACTCAATTTTAAAAGACTCCAAAACATCTGATCCAACAGAAATGTCAGAGATCAGAACCATACCAAAAATATACAATAAAAAAAAGAGTCTATAAAGCAACCCCTAAAGCAATTTCAACCCATTCAACTATTAACTCCAACAAAATCTCTTAGTGATAGGTCTAAAAATAGTAGCCTGGAATGCCCGGGGAGTAGCCAATAAGAATAAGAGATTTAAATAAAAGACATAACCCTGCAATCATGGTCCTTATTGAACCAGTGATAAACTCAGAATCAATTAACCAAATAGCCAACGAAATTGGCTTAAGAATATTACTACAACATTGATATCAACAAAATTTGGATCTTCTGGGATGATACACCATATATTAATATCATATCAACATAAGAACAAATCATTGTCACATTTTTCTTTCATCCTTTACTTAATAATGAGTGTATAACATGTTTTATATATGCTAAGCATACAATGAAAGAAGAAACATTTTATGGAAATCTATATTAAAGTATAAAAAGATAAACCAATAAGTCTAATTGGAGATTTTAATACAATACAATGTTCTGATGAATAAATTGGACCAACATTCCCTAATCCAAGAAGAATTTTAAAAAATAAAAAATTTCTAACAATTCCTATTTCAAGAAGTATCTATACCTGGACTGGGATGAGACCTAAAGGAAGAGTTTGAGAAAGACTTGATAGAGGCTTAGCTAATCAAGCATGGGATACTAATTTCCCCTTTTCCAAAATTCAAACACTTCCTAGAGATAAATCTGATCATTCTCCCTTACTATTATATATCTCTAACAATTCAGTTTAATCCAAACCAAGGCCTTTTAATTCCAAGATTGCTGGACTAAAATTCCTGATTTCCTAAATCTTGTTGATAAAGCTTGAAATATACATACAAATCTAAAAGGTATGACTAGATTCACATTTAAATTGAAAATTTTAATAAAAACTTAGCCTGGGAATGAAGTAGTAAGATTAAACGTGTAATGGGATATTCTAGATGTCTTAGAATTTTTTAGATTTTATTAGCTTATTAATGGTACTTTTGGGTAGAACCTCTCTTAGGTTGAAATATAAGGGATGTGTGTTCCTATGTGTTTTTAACTTTGGGAAGTTCTCGAATAGAGAGTTCACATGTGTATTGGGGTAGAGGCACTACAAGAGACAACACTTTTACCTCGGTTCTGGAGAGATGTTTACCTATGTTTTTATTCAAAATAAGCGAGGTAAATGTGGCCAGAGTATAAAGTATATTTTTCACCTTGGTTCAAAAACGAGGTAGAAATGATTTTTTACCTCAGTTTTTTGGGGGAAAAGAACGAAAGTAAATAGTCAGTAACCAACATGGATACTGATGATTGTACAACGTCAGTTCATATGTGCAGGCGGCCGACCTGCCAAGAAAATTGCGACATCGACGTGAAGTCGCAACTTTTACGATGCGATGTCACCCGTACAGGTATACAATATCGCTCCATTATGTAATCGATGTAGCAAATTGTGAGTTATGACAGCGGTTTCAAACCATGATAAATTGTGAGTTATGACAACGGTTGCAAAAAAACCACGCTAATTATGAATGTGACAATCTCACGACCGATCATAGTGCGACATCGGCATGAACAAATTCATGGCAGTCGATTAGCATAGTGTTGTGCGACATCGGGTTGTGCACCATGGCTTAGGTCGACACCCGTGCGATGATGATGTGGCATATAGATTAGCACAACGTTGTTTTAATATACCAGTATTGCTTGCATCGTTTCTGTGATGTACGAGGTGCTTGCAATATCGCTTTAAATGACCTCGCTCAATTCGTAATACCATCAGTAACGTGAAACGAAATGGTAAATTATACATGCACGACATCGATACATGTAATATAAACAACAATGAAAATTTCATTAAAAGTGTTTACGGCGTTGAACACCATTCAGATGACATGTAGCTACAACAAGCATGATGCATACAGATAAGAAAGATACATACTACACCTTCAATACACAATAAAAAGTTATCCAAATTTGCCCATAATAAACTATACCATTGATACTCCATAGCTAGATAGAGATCCATATCAAGATTTCACAAAAAAAACCTTGGAAAAGTATCAATGGACATTTTAGAGAATGATGCTCGCACAAAAAATTGAACCTAATATTGGTTCCTCATATAGTATATGGGTTAAGAAAATCCTTCAAATTCTTTACCATCTTGAAAAAGCACCTAACTTTCATGTACATCCTCCAACCAACTGATGGTGTACAATAATTTGTCCTCGGGAAAAGACTACAACATGAAGTAATCACATAATGAATACAAAGGTTGAGCGTAGTCGTGTCATTATTTATTGAAACAAAATGTGAGAAAATGAAATTGTGAGCGTAGTCCGTCATCACCTTTGCAATTGCAAATGAAATTGTCTCTCGGGGCATTTAATGTAATGGATCGAACTAGAACACCGTGCTTGAGGGAAGAACGAAGACGGAGACCATTCAATGTGTGCTAGAAAAATGAAATTGGCATTAATTCTTTATAATCCAATAATCTATAATAGAATCAGAACAATAGTAAGTGCAGTTAGCTCACCGCTCGTAATAAGAAGCGATATATATCGAATTCTCGTTTTTCATCAACCAGGAGTTCAAGTAGGGCAAACGCTCTTCCATCATCACATGTTCATGTTGGATATTCAATGGACAAAGAACCATTATCCACTCTTTCATTTTAAAGATAGATTGTACATGGAAAAACCTATATACATAGTAAGTCTCGATAGATTGATGTGAAACGCAATAACTACAACAATGAATAACGTTTGGTTGATGATTCATACTTATATGCAATGTACTTGCATCACAAGAAGGAAGACATTATTGAAATGGAACAAGGCCACAAAATCCTCCTTCCGGATGATTGAATTTACCTTGCACCTGAAAATACCAACTTCTTCCATGGTAACTTTGTACAAAAATGAGGGAGGGTGAGTTGTCACAATCGTGTGGATGTTCTTTAGAAATCCATCCTTCTAGGGATTGAATGGAGGTGGATTAACTTTAGAGACACGAGATTTTGTAGCCTTTGGATACCCACATGTACTTGCCACTTTGGCAGGCTACTAATCCTTGTCTCGATCTACATGAAATCAATTTGAAAAGTTATGCACATAACTTTTGTCTCTACTCATAACTGAAACCACCTATTTTTATTTATTACCTTATTGGGGGCCCATTTTCCAAAATAGAGACCAACAAAGGGGTCACTCAACAAATATTCCCACCGCCTTGTCCACTGTAGTTGCCTTAGCCTCTAAGACTGGAATAACTATACCATCTACAAGGCTCTTAGTGACACTAACCACCACGTTCTCCTTTTCCACCGTCTTATGATGATGCAATCGTATAGATGTATACACTTTACCTTCCATTACAACATGACTCACTATCAACACGTTCGGAAAGAATATAGCACAAGGAATTATCCTTCACAAGAAGACTCCAAATTTAAAACAAAGTATAAAATAATTTGAATATGAATTGTGTAATGTATTTTCTTATACCTTCATGTTGCGTTGAGTGGCCTCTACTAACTTCGTTCTTAGTCAGTCAAACGCAAGAGGTGTTGTAAAAGTCGAAGAAGGTGGTACAAGCCTACTATCACACTCCGGATAGTCATGTGTTGAGGACAAAGGATAGTTGAGATTGTTGGTTTAGAACTTGCAATAATTCTCTCCAAGTCAAGTGACATTTTCCCTCCCATTTGATTCTTGTGAGACATAAGCCACTAGTTGGGGAACTATGGATTTCAACGCATTAATCTCTCTTTGTTGACTACTTGACAAAATATCAACATTTGGTGGTCGAGGTTTAACAAAGATGTCCCTATGTGCACCGAGAGTGCCGAAACCCCGAACCTAGTCCAGATGTTCTTTCTTGTTTAGCGCTACACCTAGTATGTCTTTCTTTCCAACTTTGATGAACTCGCTGGACTCTTGTTTTCTTTTTAAGTCCTCCTATAAATTACCAATAATCAATCTCTTTTATTTTGTCGAAATTATCTTGAACAATTGCACATATATTTTTAAAAAATTGGGCTACCACCTTCGCATCTTTGGTGTGGAACTTACCCTCCTTATTTGCCTTTTGTATCCTTTTAACCAATTTTCAAATCGGGGAACCTCATTGGTGTGGGATATTTCGTAGAATTCCTTGCTTCATCGTCTGTCATCCCATGATTAACTTTTTCAAGCATTCTATCCTCGAACATTTCTTTCATGATAATTCTTGTAACTAGTACGCAATCTCCTCGACTCATGGTGTGTCGCATGTTGTTTGCTTTTGCAACCTCAACATGCTTTGCTCTTGGACCCTATCAAATAATCAAATCAAGCAGTTTTGTTACTAAAATCAATAGGGTAAATGATGAGAGAGAATTGTAACACAAGTCCCTGCGTGTGACTCCGTTCACTAGTACCTAGTGAAATCACACTAGTCGAATTGACACCATGTGACGTCGCAATCATTTTCGGACCTAGACAGTGCCTAAACTTAGTTTGTAAATATATCGCATACTACTCGGTACAAAGGATCAATAGCCCGATTAGTACTATGCGTTGTCGCATAGTCCAATTTTCGGTGCTCTTATTTAAGGAAAATAAGGACTTTTACAATTATAAAGCAATGACAATCACAAAACCACATATATAATTGATTGTACTCATAATAATATACTCATGCATATGCTAGTCTATCCAAAAAAAATGTCTTTTCATACAAATATAATTTTGTATCCACTATGTATCTTCCTCAAAGCATGTAAAGGTTAATTTCTTACTGGTTCTTCGTCCGCAAGTTTTCTTCCAACATAACCCTTCCAGTTCGATTCACTTATGAACATATGCTTAGTTCTTGGGTTGCAATTTCTCTTCTTACCAAAAATGTAATCCCAGCCAATTTGGCTTTGAAATCTCTCTATCTCTCACCAAAATGCTGTATTGTTCTACTCTTCAACTTTTCCATGTCTTCACACTCAATTTCAAAAACCAACTAAAGGGCCTCCCACAGATTTTCCTTGTAAGCATCATTGACCCGAGGCCATGACTCGTACAAGAATATATCTATCTTTGTCCTTGCAATCAATCTTATGTAACTAGACTACCAATTTCTTTCATCGCCTATCGCATTTCAGATGTGGTCAAATTTCATTGGACATTTGATACCTTTGTCCACCAAATCTATTGATTTCTTGCAAATAACCCTACCTCGAACTTACTTATGTCTTTTTGATACATTACCATTTCTCCCTCCTCCGGGTCATTTCCTCTTATCGTGGGTCACCACTCCATGACCTAACAATAAAGTTAATTAACCACACAACACTATGTCATCCACAATAATAAGTTAATTAATCACATAAAATAAAGCTAGAAATAAGCTAATAATGAAGGAATTTGGCACAACACTATGTCATCCATTAGGTGATACACTAGATGCATCACTTTTGAAGATGATCTTCATTTGAAGAAAACAAATGATGACAACTAAAAATATCATGTCATTTCCATACCAAATAACCACCATTTGAAAATTTGAACACGTGTTACACACAATATACATAAAAAATGAAGTCTTTAAAGTAGCCACACAATCCTACATGTATTGGCCACATAACAAATGAGATGAAAACCAAGACGCATAACACATCAAACTCTCATTCAACAATCAATCTTGGGGAATGTAACATTGAAAATATGATCATATATGTGTTGTTTGAAAGATGGAACCTTACCACAAATTTGTGTCATGGAAACCCCCTCTATGGTGACCTCTTCATTTTCCCTTTGTTTCAACATTAAGCATCTATAGGGAATATGAATTTGATGGTTTTTTGTGCTTGATAGGCTGGAGGAGAAAGGAAATGGGGATGATGAAATTTTGGACTAAGAGGATAGAGGACGCCATTTTTGGCAATGGATTTCTTTTCGAAGTGTTATTGGTTATCTTTCTAAGTGGCACATAAATGTATTCTCCCACTAGTGACCAACCTCTCAACGTTCGTGCGACATATCTATCACATCTTGTTTAGGTCTTCACATGGGTCAATATCAGCCCAGTAGGCCCATTTCATATGAATGTATGACATAGCATGATGGTCGGTCAAGTATCGGTAAATATGAAGTTTAAGCCGACATCGCCAATTGAACTGGATTGCAATTCATATAATGGGTCTGCGTATGGACCAAATGGCCCATTTTACGTTCATGGGCGATGTCGCTATGTATTTGTTTCCTACTTGGTACATGCGATGTCGTCAACTAGGGTATCCCTAAGTTTTTCATTATCAGTTCTATTATGAAAATTAAATGTCGTTCATCTTAAGTCGTAGCCGATGTTATTCGATGAGTTCATATATATATTTTGCCGAATTACATTGGGTTTGTGAATTTTTAGCCCACAAGTAATGTCAACCCTTTTACAACCATTATGGTAAATATATATACATATATATATATATATATATATATATATGTATATGTGTTTATATATATGTTGATGGTTAGTTATAGCCGATTCTCAGTTACAACATCAATCCTATTACACTAATAATGGGATGAACATTACTAGTTATACATTATCGGCCCTTTTAGGGTATGTTATAGCCAATGTTATTCAAAACAAGCAAATATAAATTATACCAATTAATGGGGGTATTCCGGTTAAACCAAAGAACAGTCAATCCTCTTGCACTAGTAATGTATATAAAAATACTAGTTCAATTATCAAGATTGTGGGGAACCTGGTATAGCCAATGTTATTAGAAACCATTCGATATAAGTTATAGCAATTACGAAGGGTTCTCCTGTTCAGCCCAAGAAAAGTAAATCCTATTACTCGAGTCATGTTTTGAACAATTCTGGTTCAATTATTAAGATTGTGTAGGGCCTAGTATAGCCAATGGTATAAGAAACTATTGGATATTAGTTATAGCAATTACGAAGAGTTCTCCCGTTAGCCCAAGAATAGTCAATTATCTTACACGAGTGATGTTTTGAACAATACTGGTTCAATTATCTAGATTGTGGAGGGCCTGGTATAACCAATGTTATTTGAAGCTATTTGATATCATTTATAGAAATTATGAAGGGTTGTACCGTTATCCCCAAGAACAGTCAGGCCTATTACACTAGTAATTTTTTGAACAATTTTGGTTTAATTATCAATATTGTCGAGGGCCTGGTGTGAACTCTCGACCTTAATGAAGTCAGTTTGTATTTAATAGTTAGGCTTTAACCAGAAATTCATATTCTCTCACCTGCTTTCTTCGACTATATTCGGTTATAACTCCAACCTCGACAAGAAATTTTAACGTAAAATAAAATGAAATGAGATAAATAAGTAAATAATGCCAGCAATAATAAATTGTCTTATTTCCAGAATTCTTTGAGAAAGGAGATATAATTAAAAGTACGCCAAATTAGGAAAAAAGTTAGATATACAATTTGCACATAAGACTAAGTCATTAAGAAATAATGAATTGAGTCTTAATTAAATATCTATATTTTAGGATTTTATAGTAAAGTCACGTAATATTTGAAATACAATTGAAATCAAAATATTGACAAGATTTGAGTTATTAATTAATATTTACAGTATTATTGAAATTCGGTAATAAAACCCCGTAACATTGAAGTTACAATTGAAACTAAAATATTGATAATTTTTCCCATTTAAAGAGAGAAGAGAGTACTAATAATAAATAAGGAATATATATATATATATATATATCTTATAAGTAAAAAAAAATATTATAAAGGGGTGGGCGGTCAAACCCCACCCAAATGCAAATGGCTGATAGAAGACATTAGAAGACAAGGAAAGTTTGATAATCAAGAAATGGACCAAAAGGATTTAGTAGAGTCGGCTTAACTATGGCGGCTATTAGGTCGGCCGAGCTTCTTTAAATACAGGGGTGAGACATTGATTTCTTCAGATTTCGTTCTGAAGAAATCTTTTCCTCCCTTTCTTTTTTACAAATAAAATACAGGAAAATTTAGCTTTCTGAATGAAATTGTGCTAATTTCAACGGAATTGTGCTAATTTTCATCACCCTAATATGAATTGAATAAAAATTTATGATTTCATGCTATTTTATGTCTATTCATTTTAAATGTGTTATTAGATAACTTTATATAATGCATGAAATGTTAATCAATATTATGATATCTTCATAGTTATTGTTTGCTTCATACTAATTAAGCACGGTGTGTACTTTATCACACTATGCTTAATTATTGTGAAATTAAATGGATTGTACTTGTTGGTTATGATACTATGAACTGATTATATGTGGATGACCGGCTTGTACTTTATCTTGCCGTGTCTCTGTGATTATTTGCT
>JAULKJ010000003.1:6239538-6250155 GCA_032355405.1 Rubia balearica
GCTCCATTTTGGAAAGAAGCTATCAACGATGAGATGGATTCAATCTTGAGTAATAATACTTGGGTACTCAATGATTTACCACATGGTTCCAAAGCAATTTATTGCAAGTGGATCTTCAAAACGAGGTTAAAGGTGGATGGAATCATAGATAAGTACAAAGCAAGGCTAGTAGCTAAAGGATTTACACAAAAATATGGTCTTGATTACTTTGATACTTATTCTCCATTAGCAAGAATAGCTACTATAAGGATACTACTTGCCATAGCATCAATCCAAAAAACGTTTATTCATAAAATGGATGTTAAAACTGCATTTTAAAATGATGAATTGGATGAGGAAGTTTATATGAAACAAACCAAAGGGTTTGTAGTATCTGGATAAGAGCACAAAGTGTGTAAATTTGTGAAGTCATTATATGGACTTAAACAATCTCCAAAACAATGGCACCAGAAATTTGATCTAGTGATACTTGCTAGTGGATTCAAAATAAATTAATCAGACAAATGCATATGCAGTAAGTATTCAAATAGTAAAGGCGTCATACTTTGCTTGTATGTCGCTGACATGTTGATCTTTGGTTTAGACTTAGAACAAGTCTTAGAAACCAAAAAACTTGTCTCAAGCAAATTTTGTATAAAAGACATGGGAGAGGCTAATGTTATTCTTGGAATTAGAATAAAGAAAACCTAAGGATTCATTACACTCTCACAATCTATTACATTTAGAAGATCCTTAGAAGGTTTAATCACTATGATTGCAAGCTGGTCTCAACTCTCATTAACTCTAAAATTAAGTATGTAAAGAATGTGGAAAATGTTGTATCACAGCTAGAATATGCAAGTGTTATAGGTAGTATAATGTATGTCATACCTTGTACACGTCCAGATATTGCTTGTGTAGTTGGAGTGTTAAGTAGATTCACAAGTAATCCTAACAAACAACATTGGCTTGGTGTTACGAGATTTTTAAAATATCTTAAGCACATAAAGGATTATTGTATCCACTAAAAGGGGTATCATCCGGCTCCTGAAGATTATTCTAATGCTAGTTGGATAAAAAACAAAAATGATCACTCATGTACAAGCAGGTGGTTTTTTTAAAGTGGTGGAGCAGTTTCTTGGGCATCAAAGAAACAAAGTTGTATAGCAGACTCTACCATTACTTCAGAATTTGTGGCATTAGTTTCATCTAGCTTCTTGGTTAAGGGACTTGTTACATGATGTACCATCCTAAACCAATATCACCAATATCCATTCATTGCAATAGTACTTCAATAATTTACAAGCCTATAGGGAAGTATACAATGGAAAATCTAGATACGCCGGTGTGAGGCGCGGTATGATTAAATACTTGATACAAAGAGGAGTCATAACCATAGACTTTGTAAAATCTAATGAAAATTTAGCAGATCCTTTGACTAAGGGAGACATTCATCGAGATGGGATTAAAACCTGAAACATAAAACACATAAAATATGGAAACCTCAATTCGACGCTAGCCAATTTACTAATCTTGAATTCAATGAGTGAAAAGTACATTATTACATGGTTGGAACACTATTTGTGAAATTAGTTTTAAGTTACCAGCTAGTTGGTTGAGGATGAACTTTGGAGTTCTTAACAAGTTCGATATATGTCACATACAGCATATGCACATATTGTTTTCAAGGGCTAGGTAATACTATGTATGGCAGGGGCATACAAGCTTGCCTATGTGAATATAGACAGTGTGTCAATCAAAATTTTGGACTTGAACTTTGGAAATATTCATGAAAAGGATTGTAACACATCGAATGATATGTGTTGTTTTATGGCAAACAGAAAGAAGCAAACATGTGTGTGAAAGTTCATGTGGTCTATTATAAAACCTCTGGTTCAAGGCTTAGCCCATTAAAATGGTCGGCAGGTTATAAGTAGCTTTCACTAAAGTGTTGGTTCAATCAAAATATACCTAAATTAACGCATATGTTATCAGGAGTTTTAGAACCTGTATTTTCAATTATTGAAAATGGCAGGAGATTGTTAGACATTTTCATGAATTGAAAGACATGTAATGCATGAGTTACTTGACATTAAACAAGTGGTAAATTCTTGTAATTGATACAAGTTTAAGGATAAAGTAAGTGTTATCTTAAAGTGTGATAATTATCCTATGAATTCATGAAACTCATGTTTTGAGTTTATGGAAGAGTTCCAACTCATGAAATTAAAGTGAAAACATCAATGTCAAGCTCTCTTGGACATGTATATAAGAACCTCTCCTTTTTCATTCTAGATATACTACACTACAACACAACACAAGAAAAGAAAGAATAAGAAACACATATTCCATTCTCTAAAGCTCTTACTCTTCATTCTGTTGTTTTTGGTGTTGGGAAGTTAGTGCAATTTTTTCCAACTTTTACTTCATCTTATCCTAAGATATTTGTTCTGTATTACTTGCACACAAAAGGGAACGACTAAAACCTTAAGGAAAGTGTTTTGTGCGCTATTTGAAGATTCACTAATATATCCATCTTTTGTTATCTTCTTATTTTCTTGTTGCAATTTGATTGGTAAGAAATACATTTTCTAACCAACATCCCCAACTCTCTCCTTGAGCTTCTGATAGTATCTCATGGATGGGCCGATATGAACTCGAAACCTCCAACTCCAATCCTCCTCATCTCTCTCATCGTCTGAAATTTGTTCTCACTTGCCAGCGCCAAATGTTGCACCCTAAACGTTTTACGAATGTGCTGATGTAATCCCACAAGTTTTTGGAATGTGCTGATTTAACCCTATCAGTTTTCATAATATGCTGATATAACCCTACCTGTTCCGGTGGCAATCTGGCCATAGTCCGGTGATGGTCCGACGACAATATTTGGGGTATTAATGACTCTAAGGCTATAAAGTCATTTCTTAGTAATTTTATTTTTCAGAAAGGCAAAAATGTAATTTTACAAAATTCTGGCTAAAAGTTGTCGGAGAGAGTTTATTGGCATTTTCATTAATCAATTAGGAAAGATTATAAAAGCACTTTTCACTTTTCTTTTTCACGGAAAATGATGGGATTCAGGAAGTACATTGTCGGCGAAAGGAAAGTGAGAACCTAGGGGAATCATCGTCGCATAATTATAACGCTTTATGTTCAACTAATTGTGGCACACTGACACATCTCTTTTGACACAACATTTTTGAAGATACCAATTGAATGAATCAAAATAAGTGAAAAGAAGAAAAGGTAAAATAAGGCTCTATCCAGTTGGGTTTAATTTCCGCACATTTTCGCACCTGTAAATTAAATTCATCACTAATAAACTAAATTCAACACCAATAAACTCGACACTGAAAGAGAAAATTAATGAATGAATATTTATTTGGGTTCTAGCTAGTCACTAGTTGACTAATAAGTTTAAAAGTAAAATATTGTACGAGTACACATCATTTTGGAACTCATTCTTTTCATTTTTTGAAGAAATAAACTACCACTAGAGGCTTTGTTTGGCAGAGGTGTGCTTATAAGCAAAACTGGCTTATTTTGAAAGCAGCAGGAGACCAGTTTCTGCTTTTCCCCCAAAAATGGTTTTTGCTTCCTAAATAAGTTATTTTTTAGCACTTTACTTAACACTAAAAAGTGTTTTGCTTCTAAGTAAAACAACTTATAAGCTCTGCCAAACCGAGTCAAATTCAATTCAGCACCAATAAACTCAGTTTAGCACAAATAAATTAAATTCAGCACAAATAAACTAAACTCATCACCAATAAACTAAATTCAGAACAAATAAATTAAATTCATCACCAAATGAGCCCAACTGGAAAGGACCTAAGTGGTTAAAATTACTTTAAACTATACTACAATTGAAACGTGTCAAAATAAAATGAACATCTTAAAGTGTACCATAAAAAACTGAACAAAGGAAGTATAACCCAATGTGGACTTCACAATCGATCCATCATCAAATTGTGATTTATTTTCTAGTGAAGGTGCTTACGTAACTCCACATACTCCCCCGATTTTTAAATATTGGCACTCTTTCCCCTTTGGGAATGTTTTTTTATATTGGCACTTGCCTTTTTTTGGTAATTACTAAATTGTTTTTATCCACACAATTTATTTTTTACTCTTTCAATACAATCTCCTCCACTCATTTAACTTTTCAAAAAAAAAAGTCATTTCTTTAGTACCAATGTTTGGCAACCAAAGGGAGTATATAACATAAGGGTCAATATAATTTTTAGCCATTTGAAAGTGTCAATATAACCTAGATAATCAGTGAAAACTAACATTCCAATAAATTTTGGGCGGAATTCAATGTAAAGCATATTTTACATCTCTAAAAAAACAAAAAAAATCGAAAAAGAAGAAATGACATTGTCCCTACTTCTCCTAAATCCTATCCTTACCCTGTTCTCATTCTCCTAAATCCTAACCGTTACTCTCACCTTCTTCCAAACCCATCTTTCCGTTCTCGTTCTCCCCTGTTCACCTCCATCTTCTTCCAAATTCGACCTCGGAATTCTTCCCATTTGCGACCTCCCATTCTTCCCGTTCTCCCTTCTTCCCGCCCCCAAACCCACTGCCGCTGATCGAACAAACAATAATAACACAAATATCTAAACAAGTCGAGTTTTCTAAAATCTATAAAAATAAATCCATGCGTAAAGAGTTTCACTTCTAAGTTTTACAGTGATTATTTGCATGAACAGGAATAATTCACATTCAAATGACTCCATACTCATGATATCACCCAGAAGAAAAACAAAGGCCATTTATGTGTTAGATACAAAGGACCTCATGGTACTATTTGTAACCTTATTGTATTTTAATTCCCAACCCGAAGGTAGTACACAGACCAATAAATTATACATATCTGGACTGTAACACTAACATTACAAGCATAATAATACAAGAAAAAGAGTGCCCAGCTCAAACTCTTCTGTCCGCTTTCAGGCAGCCTTGTACAATGGATCTCAGTTTCAGGTAACTAACCTCAATCCAGCTGCGCCGGTTGTTAAACAAACTGATAACGCCGTGTACAAGGGCACTCAGAGAACAGTTGAAGCATTAAGTTTACTGCAAAAACTCCCTTGGATCAGTGACAAAACCGGTCAAAGCTGAGGCAGCAGCAGTGTACGGAGAAGCTAAATATATCTGCCCCTCTTTGTGACCCATTCGTCCAGGAAAGTTCCTATTTGTGGTCGATACACAGACCTGCAATTACAACATTCTCGCTTGTCAAGACATCTGTAATAATGCTAGCATATAAATGTATTGTACTTATCTACTACTGGACTTTGAACGACACTTGCCTGGGCTTCGTTCATGCGCGCATAGGTGTCCCTGGGACCTCCCAAACAAGCACCACAACTAGGACTTGCGGGTGTATCACAGCCAGCTTCCTCAAATATCTGAGCGCAAGTTTTTCCACCGGATCCTGGGACAGGGAGTGCATAGACATCCATCCAAACCTGAGGATTGGAAGATTTCATTCCATCGATCAGCCAAAATGCTATACCCCACACATGATACAAGCGAGCAAGCAATTACTCCAGTGTAAAGTCGGCTACGTGAATTTTGTTATGTCAGTGACTCAGTGCCTTTGGTGGATAAGCGCGGATAAATTTCATGTATAACATGCCTTTCATGATGGATTTTTCCAATTATATCCTCTCCTTTCTTCCTCAATCTGAATTAGTGATTCCTGATTTCCTACTAATCATATTGGGGAATCTAGGTCTTGTATGACACGTCCAAACCACCTTTAACACATTTATTCCACTTTCTTATGTAATGATCACTTGTTCTATTTAGCCAAGTATGCTTATATATCCATCTTGACTCTTGTTCATGCTAGAGTCATTTTATATTATTATCATGTTTAGAAACCAAGAAACTAAAAGCATGCACATGATACCTAAATTAAAATTCAACAAGTAAAAGGAGTAAACCGTAAACAAACCTTTTGGGTTGCAGGGACTAAGAATGTTGGGACCTTGACTTTCTTTCCCTACAATACATTACAAATGGAAATTTAAAAAAAATCAAAACTAGACACAAATTTATCATATTCTGGTACTAGACATGCCATGCTTGTCAGCATGGAATCTCAGATGTAAAATCAGACAGCAATGCAAAACAAAAGGCTAAAGCTGTGACAGAAAAATATCACATCAAACATGCTATCAGGCTTACCATTCATACAAGCAATACTATTTGCATTTAAATATAGAAGTTGAAAGTATCCCAAGATAGGGGAAGTTTCTTACTGAAGCTATAAATACTTTGGCAGCAGCCATGAAATCCTCAGTTTTTCCACCAGTACAAGATCCAATGTACACTCTGTCAATTTTCACATCTTTACATTCTCTTGCCAAAGCACGATTATCAGGAGAATGAGGCTGCAAAATCCAACAGCACATGTATCAAACATATAAAGTAGAGATCGCATCGATACAGTTGAGTGGAGAATGCCATTTAGTCCAGTACACGTTTTTAAACCACAAAATCTACTGGAAATTTGGGTCTTGCTATCTAAAGGAGTGAGTGCTTGATAAGGTCATTATTTCCTTATAATCTTCTCATAACCAAACAGGTTTGAGTGACATTGGAACTAAGGAGCCCTCACAAGAAAGCGACGAGAGTGAAAGCAGCAGTTACCTTTGCAACCAGAGGTTCCAGCTTTGAAATGTCAAATTTATACTCTTGGAGGAATCTGTGAAAACAAATTCATAATCAACAAAAGAACACAAGAGCCTTGACAAATAAGCGCACACGAAAAAAAATATAGCAATTAGCAAGGCTAGTAAACTCCATAAGCAAAACATCAAAGACAGCATCAAATATCAACTTCAAAACATCAAGTACCTTGCTTGAGAATCACTGTAAACTGGCTCATAAGGCACAGATGTCTTATCCTGGAAGAAGAAAAAGAAATCAAGAGTTTGACAACAAACTATACTGCACTGTAAACCTTTTCTTTGCTTCCCTTTATTCTTAAGCAGGATTAATCATGTAATATTCAGTCAACAAAACCTAAGGAAACAACACCATCGCCCAAAACGAATGGTTGGGGCGAAAGGGATTGAGACTTGAGAGTTGGTTAGCAAAATTCTCTCACCTCTAGGTACTTGTAAGTAGTACTATCTGCTGGAACAACACCATTTTTACCCCCAGCTTCAACAACCATGTTGCACAACGTCATTCTTTCTTCCATCTAGCAAATACAAACCAAAGTGTGACTTCCAACCCAGAATCAACAACTCACTTAAAGTATGAACATCAATTCAGAAAAAGCTCTGAGAATACTCACAGTCAAACTTTCAACAGTAGAACCAACGAACTCCATTGACTTATATGTAGCACCAGCCACAGATATTTCACCAATAATCTGCAATGTGCGACCAGGTCTTACAATTTACAGCCTTTTCAAAATGACATTTTTACAAAGCGTGCTATATTCAGTGTATCTTACACGTGCAGATCAACTAGATTCATATCACAATGTTGCTTGAAATTTCCAAGACAAACTTACTTGCAATATCAAATCCTTAGCAAGCAAATAATCAGGCATTTCACCATCCATGACAAATCTCAAAGTGGGTGGGACCTGTAGTATCGTGGGAATGAAAAGGAGAAATATATTCAGGAAGACTCAGCCGCAATAAGAAATAAAAACACAGAAAAGATCAAACTTTACAACTGAGCATGCCCAAATGTTTCACTCAATTAATCTAAAAACTCAAAATGGAAACCTTTTTCTTTAAAAGATAGATACTTTATGCACCAGATCACAAATTGCTGCCAATTTCATTTACTACAGTTCTAGTAAATAAGCGTTAATGCCAAGAAGAAAAAACACACAGGTGATCATGCAGAAACCAGTCGACAAATGAACAAGTGGATCATACAGAAACCAGTCAAGAAATGAACGAGCCTGATAATGTGAGCTCATTTTTTGAGGCTTGTAGGCGAAAAACATGACACTGAGTGCCCATATACTTTTAGACAAGAAGAACCAGCAAGCTCGTGGATCTAGAATACCTTCAAAAGAGGGGGGCATACCCATTTCGGAAAGCCATACGGTTTAAACTCAGATTTCAAGTAAAGCAACAAGACAACACTAAAAGTTTTCAATAATAACAAGCTCGGCCAAGTAGAAATTTGTCTGTCTATGCATGAGGGAGACAGAGAGAATATAATCCAGTATCTAAATTTCAGACAAAAAACATTAATTACCTTAAGCAAAAGCTTTCCGGCACCTAAAACAAAGCCAGCATCAGTATTACCAATTCCAGTGGCAAACTGCCCGAATGCTCCAGCTGTGCATGTGTGAGAATCTGTACCCAGCAGTACCTGAAGGCAAACACAGGGACACGACCTCATCTTAGAGATAACCATAAACAGTTCTGTCTGCTCATAACATATCTTATGGAGTAAAAACAAACCTCTCCAGGTCTGCAGTGTCCCTCTTGTGCAAGAGCAACATGGCATACACCTTTGTAGTCAGGGTTAGCCTGCAAGTTATGAGTGCACACAGTTTTTACATTAACTTCAGTCCACCCAAATTTGCAACAGATTATATGCCTCATACTTAGCATTATGAAGTCATAGATACCTTAAAGTTTCCTAGATCTTTAATGTCATAGAAGTACTTAATATTTTGCTCATCGCAGAAATCCCTCAAGATATCCACATTGCGATTCGCTCGTTCATCCGAGGTGAATATGTAGTGGTCAGGTATGATGACAACCTTTTCCCGGTCCCAGACCTATACAGGAGTAGTGTAAACGAACCTCGTAAGCTATAGATTGAGCATCGATGCTACCCGTACAAATGGCTTATTCCAAATCATGATTACTACTACATGAGACAAAGACCTAATTTTGAAAAAGATAATATCGGACTCCATGATCGAGCATAATTTTAACTGCATTCCTAGAACACTTTCGTAAAATACAGAAGTCAACAAACCAAGCAGCATTCTACGTAAAAATCTGTGATTCAAATAAATATACTACCTCCACCCATTAATATTTAGTTATGCTATGTGTGACTAAAATTCATGAAAATTTGAAATTTCCACTGTGGTAATATTCATTCTAATACAATGATGACATTCCACCATCAAAATGGATGAACCTTCAATAGGGACAAGGAGTGTACCTTTGCATTTTGTCCAAACTCTTTCTTGAAAATTCCAATAGCACCGGGGCCACAAACATCATGAGTCATCAAAACATCAATGTTAACCCACACATTATCACCAGGGCTCAGCTGGGGTTTCTCAGAAGCCCTTGCCAATATCTTCTCAGTCATAGTCATCGCAGTCTTGACCTACAATTATCCCCGAAAAACAATGAAAACCCCAACTTTAACACGACAACTTTTACCGAAAAAACACAAGCGCACGCACACTTACAGAGCCTGTTGTTGCAGGGGCTCGTTCAGATTGCTGCGGGGCCATTACGGAGACGATTTTCCCGGGAACCCTTTTCTGGGCTTTTCGCATGGAGAATGAGGCCTGTGAAGGGAAGGCTGAAAGCCCCGCATCTTTCTGCATCAACGATTCGTGAAAATTTTGAATTGTCGAGGTAAATTCAATCAAACGGATAATTAGGAAGCAGTACCTTATTAATCAGTGGCGTAGGAGGTGAGGTGATGGCAGAAGAAGCCATTAATGACGATTGACAAGAAAACGCTGTGTGGACGAAGATGTTCGATGAAGAGAAAGAAAGAGTGGTATTTCTGAATTCTTCTGCTAATGGCGGCTGGACAGGGAGCGAACCGATTGAGTTATGTGACGGGGGGTAATTGGCAAGGCCGTGTGCTGAACACACGAGCCCAGCCCAATATTTAGTTGGAAATATATTTCTGTCATGATCAGCAGCTAAGGATCGTTACAATTTCCTTTTGTTGTACTGGCTCGGTTTCGCTATGCTTATATTTAGGCGAACAAAATAAATGGTTGGATTTATTTTAGAAATGAAAAAAAAAAGTAAAATGAATGACTAATTTTTTTTCTAGAAAAATCAAAAGAAGAAAGTTTGTCAAACATATAGAAGCAACTAAAAAAAAGTGTGAAAAACTTGATGAAACAGAGGGAGTATACTCACTTTACCCAGTTTATGTTGCATAGAATTTTTTACGATGCTCAATAAATATATCTGACTGGAAATATATGTGAGAACATATAATAACTGTGTGTGAAAAGTTTGTATTTAGAAGAAAGAATACTAAAAGGTGGCATGTCTTTAAACTATGGACAATTCACTGTATTTTTTACTAATATAACAGTTCACTGTATTTTTCACTAATATACTATATTTGTAGCCATTTTTATGCAAAGTTGTTTCCTTTGGACGGTTAAAGATGTTAACAGCCGAGTGTAACTTTGTCTATAAATACTCTTGGTTAGAGCAAAGACCCCCAACAAGTTCTGGTGATGTGTTTTGCTAATAAAAAAAGTGTTCCTTTAATAAATACTCCCTCCGTCCCACTCTAAATTACTTATTTACTTTTTGAGAGTCAAACTTAGCAAACTTTGACTCTAAATATAAAATTAATATATAAATAATAAATATATTATGTGAGATATTGTTAAATTTGTCTTACCATCTATTTTCTAAATATCAA
>JAULKJ010000003.1:6300385-6311529 GCA_032355405.1 Rubia balearica
TATGCATCCACAAGCTACTGATTACTTATTGGAGGACCCAAAAAGCTAAATGATGGACACTGTTTAGAGCATCACTGAAGCTCAATATTCTGACATGCATAAACAAACATGCAAATGTTTTCATGCTAAATATCCCCAGCCTTAAGAGAGTGAAAGCCAGTAAAAAAAGAGAGAGCAGGGAGCAAGTAATCTAAAACTAACCCCACCACCACGGTTCTCCGTTGTCGAATTAGGAAAGACAAACTTCAGCTCCTGGAGAGGAACACCATATAAGCAAAAAAAATTGAGCATATAAAAATATAGTAGAAGACTAAAAGGGAGAGACAAACCTTTACAAATTGCTTAAGAGGGGCACTCGGATCACGTGATGTAGTAAACATAATCTTAGGTTCACTTACAGCGGCATATGCATATTCATCATCAATGGTTGATCTCGGGACTGCAATAAAACACCATGAAGATAGCATAGAATCAATGAGTAATTAACAAACATAGCACTAAGATAAGCCTAAAATGTATTTGTCCATAAAATTCTAACTAGGCGCACTTATTGAAGAACAATAAAATACCATACTGAGCAACTAAAAAACTGCAAAATGAACAATAAATTTTAAAAAGGAGGGAGGCATACTGGCTGTGTGCTCATCTTCGAGGTCGATTTCTTTGCGAAGAGCCGCCTCTTCATTCCTGAGCTCCGTAGGAATAGGTTTTCCCTCTGCAAACATGAAACACAATACATTAATTTTATCTGATTATGAAAATGAAACTGGGAAAAAAAAACAGGGAAAATAGAGTAACCTTCTAGAGCTTGCTTGATTTTGCGCTTCTTCTCGTGCATCTGTCGCTCTATGCTCTCCAAATTCTTCCTGTACAGATACTCCCTCCGCAGCCTGACGTTCCTTCTCAACATTTTCACGCTACGATTCCTGTCTTCACCTTCTACTCTCTCTACCGGAAAGAGTCGGCGGCGGAGAGGGTTTTGCTACGGAGTTGGGGTTTAGTTTGTCGGAGCAAACAAAAAAACCTGCCAAATGGGTCGACTAATGCAATTACAAAGAAGTTTTAACAATAGACTGGCCCAATTTTTATCACCAATGGTTTTACTGGGCCATCACTTATGCTTGTGCCTGACCCAAAAGTGGTCCATGGGTGTAAAAATAAATTCTACTACACCCTCCAGTCACCTAACATCCTGTTACGATCAATGGGGATTAAATCTCTATTAACCAAAGCTAGCGGAGTATCATCGCGTAGCGCGATACTATTAGTTAAAATATTAAGATTATATTTTATTTTATTTTTGTACATGTTGTGTCTTACATTTAAAATGAAAACAAAGAATTTCATTTTAAATTTTAAAGTTTAGTCATCTAGGAAAAACTATATGAGATCATTAGAAATCGTTAAACATTGAATACAATAAAATTTGATTATTTTTATAATATTTCATTCAAATTATTTAAAAATAATTAGTTATATGTAGAGATTCATTTTAAAAGGCTATCATAATTATATGTATCTCATTGCAATAAATAAAAGTAAATATGAAATGACCTTTTTAGTTTCACTAATTATAAAATGTTCTCATTTAACAGTTAATTGGTATAAAACAAGACTTTGTCATGTATAAATTAATTAATAAATAATATGTATACATATTTCTATCATAAATACTCTATCAATATATAAAAAAATCCGAACATCTTTTTATTTCAAATTATGTGTTTCGTTACATTTTTCCAGTGATATATATATATATATAATGTGATATTTATATTTTTAATTATATCTTAAGAAATTATATATTTTAATAATTTTTTATTTCTTCACGCAATATATAATATTTTCTTAAGAAGTTGTATGTTTTGACAAGTTATAATCGATTATATATAATAAAGAATTAAATGAGTAACTTATTATAATATTAGTATGCTATTCTTAGACAACTTGGATTTAGCTCAGTCAAAATGACTTCAATATCCCCGGTTGACAGCACCATCTAGAAAGCAAACAATTTCAATTATATGGTGGTTGAGACTAAACTGATGTACAATGTTCCGTATAATTCACGCAAATGGATAAGAAAGCATAGAATCTGAGAAGAGAGGAGAAAATGGTTTATAAAGATCTAATGCAAGATGGTTTCCAACTGCTTCAACCCAACCTTTATTCGTTATAGTTCAGAGCTTCTCTTTGTTGAGCTCAACTATATCTGCTGCTGATTTAACAAACGCCTTTTGCACATAAGCCCTTTACTTTCCTCTATAAACTTGAGTTGTCCCCTTTTATGTTTTTAATTTTCAGTTCAGTCATTCTCTCATAACACATCCACGATCTTTGATTTTGTAAGTGGATTTCGGTAGTTAAAGTGAGAGAAGAAAATTAGATTTAGAATTGAAAAAAATAAAATGAATGGATAAAATTGAATAAATCTTTCAAAAAGAAATGGAAAGATTATCACTTACTTATTTCGAAACCGATAGTCGATTTGAGTAACTTAATTTAAAAACATGAACGAGTGGATAAAATTATTGTTTTTAATTATTATTCGATAAAATTGAAGTATCTTTCCAAAAAAGGAAAGGATTATTATTTAGAGCAAATCCAACAATTTTCCTAATTTTTTTTTCTAAAATAGGGAATGAAACTCAATATAGCATTTTTTTTTACTCAACTCCAACAGCTTCCCTATTTTGCATAATCTGACATTTATTACACTATAAGTACTTTTTCTATTTAAATCTAAGAGTTCATTTTTAATCACTTCAAAATATAATAAAATTTAAGTTTTTTAAAATATAATAAATATATTCATCCCGCTTGAATTTATTTATTTTTTAAAAAGAGATTAATTCTAATCTCCTAAAAAATAATATTGACAAAACTCTACAAAAAAAATATAAATAAGCATCCTACGTGAACTTGAGATTGTAATAGTTTTCTCTATAAAAAAGAATTGTTGGAAGTCAAAGAGACTTTTTAGTAGGAATAGAAGAATGGGGAAATATGAGACTTAAATTTTTAATAGGAAAATAAATATTGTGTTATGATTTGATGCTTTCAATTGGAATTGCATTCAATTTTCATTCTATATAATTTTTTCTCTTTCTACAAATATAGGAATTGAAGTCATCTCTCTCATCAAAATCACTATTTCTGGGAATGAGATAGTGTAAAATTCCTATAATCAATAAAAATTTCTATAATAGGAAAGTGGTTGAACTTGCTCTTACCTATTTACCTCTTCCAAAACTGTTCCAAAACTGGTAGTCGGTTTGAGGAGTTTAATAAAAATGTAAGAAAGAACCGAGATAGCCATAACTAGTCGGTTCGAGACCTATAATATAATCACTCCAAAACACTTGCGGTCCATGGCCTAAATCTCCCTCGCCTTCTCATTCTCTTATCCTTGTACTATTTTTTCTCTTCTCATTTTGTTGTCCACCAATTTGAGACTAATTCAGTTCACCCCGATTGATTTCTTTGAAGATCTCGGTTCTCTTCTCGATTTCTTCGGACATATTGCAATTCGTCTGAACCTTGTCTTTGTATTTTCTACTTGAGAAATAATGTACATAGATCTGAACCTTTTTTAAAAGTAAATTTGAACCTTTTGGAATTTTATCTATGAGAAATATATTTTTGTGTTCTTGTCTGGATTGTTTTGGTTGAACTACCAAACGTTTTTGGCATCGGCTCCGCCTTCAATGATAAAAAAGAAAAGAGGGAGGGGACTTTTAAATCCAATTCTAATAAAAAACGAAGTCAAATACTCTGTCAGTCGTAGTGTGGGAATTTTATCCATTAAGATGGTTCCTTGTGGGAAATAGACATGGCCACAAGTAACTGACCATTGAACGTCGTGATCTACTTTCTCATCAACCTGTGTCGTCGACATGACCCTAACGGCGAGGAATTTAGCCTTTACACTCCAGTATTCTCACCTTTTATAAAAAGTGGAAGATAGTATAAGTAGGTAAATGAGAAAATAAAGCAAAGATATTAAAGATAGACAACTCACGTCCACTAATATTAGCTGGGGATTAAAGATGGGATTAATGGAAGAAAAAAGGGTGAAAAGATCAAAGAATGCAATGATGGTTTTTTTAAAACGCGGTTTGAGAGAGAGGCATATAGCTAGGTGGAAATGAAGTCATATTCCATCCATCCACACACAAAACGGAGGGGAGGAATTAAGGTAATGGTGAGAAAGTGAAATGAGGAAGAGACTATAAATAAATGGCAATAATGGGGGAAAAGGTGAAGTTCCAAAGCTATGCAAAAAAGGTGGATGAATGGGAAAGTACTCTCAGAAAGAGAAAGGTGAGCAAACATGTATGAATGCCAAAAAAGCGAATGGCTTTTGGTGTGTTAAAAGGGCTGTCCACTTTCTGCAATTCTTTACCATTTCCCAGCTGCGCTAAATACTGCTAAGCACCCAGCATGCATGCTGCTTTCTTTTATGCTTCCTGCTTTTGAGGCCCAAATATTCCAGATTCCTCACACCCCTTCCCATGTCCTAATTACTAATTTATTTGGTTAACGAATCCTTCACCTTCATTCCCTTGTTTCTCATCTCCTCCATCTGAAATGTGTAAATTTTTTCCGAGAAAAGTGTCTTTATAACCTCACATTGTTGACATAAGTGTCGGCGTGACTCTGCAGTATTTGAAAGAGTCAATATAAGCCTGGATAATCAATGAAAGTGCAAAATTAACCTTTCGACACACTTTGACCGGAATTCTTTGAAAGTCCATTTTACCACTCTAGAGAAGAAAAGTTACTATTATGCCCCTATAAACCCTTCATCTCCCCTACTTCTCTCCCCTTCTTCTCTCCCGACGGTGGTGTGGTTCTCTTCTTCTCGGCATCGAATCGGGTTGATCGACATGGGGTGCCACATTTGGGGCGAACTACTTGATGGGGTTTGGGGTGAACGTCGTGGGTGGAGGAAAATAAACATCACTTATTTTGGTGAATCAATAATTATTTAATTCAAGTTATAATATTATGTCTCTTTTAGAAATAAAAAACTAAAGGTAATCTTCTTTATTATTTATAATAAATATTGGTATAAGATAGTATCTATCATTTTAAGAGACTAAGTAGCTCAAAAGTTTAGTATATTATTTATGTAGAACAAATCATGAATAAAAAGACATAGTGAGATATTTATAATCTAATCATAGATCGTATGTAAAGGAGACGTTATCATTATTGAATTAATTATAATTTTATTAAATTAATATAATTTTGCTGACTAATAAGAAACATGTTTATTCTTATGTAATACTTTAACTATTAGCTGGCTCTATTGGCTGGATCTCTTTTTTAAAATTAAAACCGTCTAAAGACGGGGATTGTTTTTGGGTACCTAACCCTTCATATTAATGATCGGATAGGGCGAAACTTTTTACAATTGAGATGATCCTATTACAACAGAAATGGGGTTAAACCCCTTACACAACAGCACTTCAGAATCAAAGTTCCAATACTAGAGCTACTATATCTCTTCATTTTTTTAAAGTAACTTTAATCGGTTTTAAAGCAACTTTAATCGGTTTTGGCCAGCGTTGACTCAAAATTTAGGTCAATAAGTTATATCTGCACTTTAAAAATTCGAACTAATATATACGCATACCAAAGAATTGTCACAGAACACATTTTTCTCATATTTATTATGTATTTACTCCATGGCATGCACATGCTAAAAAACCCTCCTCTGGCCTTATGTTTTCATCTGCCTTTGAGTTTGCAATAGTGCACTTGTAGTTGTGAAATACTCCTTCCGTCCCATAAATATTGACCTATTTTTTATTTTCGTCTGTTTCACAATTGAGACATACTTTGAAAATTACTTAAAATAGTAAAGAATGTGATGTTAAATTTTCACAATGTCTCTTTAATAACTTTGAGAGTGGATTTACTATTTTCCTAAAATTTTCACAATTATTCCATGCCACATAAGTTTACATAAAACTTTGGTCCAAAAGCAATTATGTCAATATTCTTGGTACTCCCCCTGTTTCACTGGATGTGACACACTTTCCTTTTTTAGGTTATTTTTGTGAATTTAGCACACTTTTCTTTTATGAAAATATTCTTTCAATTTCATTCACTCATTCTACTTTTTCCTTTCTAAATTTAATTTCAACAACTCATTTTACTCACTTAAATCCAAATATCTGCCACATCCAACAAAACGGAAGTAGTACGTAAGGAGTAGCTGAGCCGGGGAGCATATTTGCACGTGTTGATTGAAATGGAGGGACTAGTATATGTGTTGGAGACCTACGTTCCTTTAACTAGAGAGACAGGGTTCCATTATTTTCAGATTTTGCAGCAACAAAACCCGGTAACTAAACGTTTTTCTAAATTGAAAAGGAAAGAAAAGGCAATTGAATAGTTGAGAATCTTTAAACCGTGTTATGAATGATAATACGATATAAAGTGGAGAGGCTTCTTTCCTTTCGGCAACATGTGTACAGCAATTATCTCTGCACCTTATTTTAACTAAGAAAACCTTCTAGCAGGTACAAATATATTGGCCAAAAATTATTCGTTAAAATAAAGGGAAAAGTCTAGTTCTATAAAGGTTGTTGAAACAGTAAAACTAACCTTATATTCCCCTTTTTTCAACTTATATTCCCCTGAACATTATATTTTTGGTTTTAATAATGTATTTCAGTTAGTTTAAATGTATATTTCATATTATAACGTTTCAAATAATTAAAAATTATAAACAAGATGTATAATAAACATTTACAAAATACACAAATACATTACATGTAATACACAATTAAGTAGTTTAAAATGCATATTTGTCTATGGAAAAACCGTGCTCATGGAATGCACGAGATATAATATGATTTAGAGAAATGTGAGAAAATGACTTTGTGCTTTTTTGGAAGTGCCATAACAATTCTGAATTATTCGACAGTGTCAAAATAGCCTTGAATTCGTAAAAGTGCGAATATGATCCTCCAATTTTGGTATTAGTCTCGGCATCAGCTGGAGATAATGGTAACATTCAATGAAAATTTGGGGTTGTTTCAATACATTCGACGAACACTTTAGGTTATTTCATGACTTTCGAAGAACTCAAGGTTGTTTTGGCACATTCACACAAACATAGGGTCATTATTAGTTCAATTTAATTTTATTTTATTCAATTAATTTTATTTGTACATAATTAATCAAATTATTTTGATTACTATTTAAGGAATATAATATTTATATATTTAAATAAATAATTTATAAATTCAAGTATTTAAAATTTAGTTGAAAAAATATATTTTCATGCTTATAAATATTAATATTTTGTTACTATAATAAATTTTCCATAATTACTTTATATTTTTTATGATATTTAATGAAAAATTTACTGGGTCAAAAATAATTCGCTAAAACATTTGAATTAAAAATTATATCTTTCAAATTTGAATAAAAATAAGAGTTTATCAAAAATTTATAAATTCTACAAAGTTTAGGATTTGGCAAAACTCAAATCTCAAAACCTTGCAATTTTCAAAGGCATGATATTTTATTAAATTCTGAAGGTATCAAATAATAATTTTTCGAAAATAGAAAGAGCCAGCTATCTCAATCTGAAGAGAAAAAGAGGAAAACAGCTTCCCACGAAACCTAGATATTGTTTCTTTCCTTTTGTAAATGGTGGATTAATACGTGTAATTACCATAATTACCTGAACTCGTAAACTTTTTGAAAAGCCACAAACGACAAATACCCTACTTATGCGTACAGGAGGTTTATTTAAAGTAAGGAGAAGGGATAATGATCTTTTAGTGATTCTAAAGTTGCAGACATCTTTGTAAGGGTTAATAAAGCTGAAACCATTGATTTTTTTTTCTTAAGTTTTAAATTACACCGCAAAATAGTACTGCACAGAATTGGCAACAGATTCTTTTTCTTATGGTTTATTTAAGTACGCCACAAAAATAGCATGTAATTACCTGCAGTTCAGTTCAGCATAAATTAAATTTGGTGAAAATAACTTAATTTAACCATGCATTACTATTTTCAACATATTTATTTTAATTCAATGTAGTTCACATCAAATAAAGTCGAGAGAACAGGGCCTAAGTCATTTTCTTTTCACCTAAAAACGATTGAATTTTAGTAATACTAATAACATAATCAAACTAAATTAAAATTTATCAGATAAAAAATGGTTGAGCGACTGAAATGCAGTTAAAATGAAAAGTTGAGGCTTTTACTTTGTTTACCAAGTTAAGCGTTTAAATTCGACCCTTATTCCACAACTTTATGATGCTTTATGGGGAGATAAGAATGTTGGGTTTCGAAATCAAAGGTGGATTCTTTTGCAAAAACGCATCACAATTGCATTAAAAGTAGTGCTGCGCTCTCTTTTGATACTCCCTCCATCCCATTTTAAACTTCCTAATTGCTTTTTGGAGAGTCAAACTTTACAAACTTTAACCCCAAATATAAATTAATATATAAATAATGTCGCATAAAAAAATCAATATTTAGAAAATATATGTTAAGACAAATCTAACGATATGTCACATGATATATTTATTATTTATATATTAATTTCTATTTATGGTCAAAGTTGGTAAAGTTTGACTCCCCAAAAAGTAATTAAGAAGTTTAAATTGGGACGGAGGGAGTATTTGTTAGACAAGATTTGCTTTTTTGCCTTCCAAAGCACAAAAGTTTCCTCTCCTTTGCACAACCCTTACGTTATGGATCACCCCTTATTTAATTCTCCTATTCTCTATTTATTCTACTAATGTTAATTGGACAAAACTTTAACTGTGAATTTTCCGACAGGCACTGCTTTATTTTTCTGAATATATTAATTTTGGTTTCATAATGCCACAATTATTCGTTATCAACTCCGTTGGCTCCCATATTCCCACTTCGCAATTCACTGCTACTGTGATCATTACATGCATGTCCTCCCGACCCCCTCTTTCTGGGGAATTAATAATACTTCCTCCATTTTCAAAATTCATATCTTACTATTTTAAAAAATTCTACGTAGATTAAAAAAATGTACAGACTAAATTGAGTTATAATCAATGAATGAAACAAAATATATTTTTCATTATGAGAACAAGTGTGACAATTTTAAAGGAATGAATTGAGTATCAGATCAATTTCATCGATATCTTCACATACCTAGCTTAATTAATTTTCGTATTTTGCTTGTTTATCCTATTTATATTGTAGCCAGTATTAAAATTAATTTATTTTATATTGTGACAGTATTAAAATTTTAACGTTTTTAAAAAAAATTAAAAGATTTCTTTTAGCACAATAGAACATTATGTATAAATATCAGATGTACTAGTACTCCATGTTTCGTTTTATTGATTTAGATGGGATTCCTCAACGTATGTATAAATTCCTCAACGTATGTTATTTTATTTCGTTTTATTGATTTAGATGGGAAAATCGAACAAACTTGTTTAGTTAGCAGAAAATTTTATATGTTAGGAAATTTTATATATTAAGGTGTTGGCCCAATTACATATTGACACGTGTCAATTTTTCATTTATTTTTTCATAAAAATAACCGAATATCAAGTATTGGTTCAATTTTTGGGACACATAACAACATGTGATTGGACCCTCACCTTAACATACAAAATTCGTAGCATATAAAATTTTCTCGTTAGCTGGCTGGTATCTTTTCCCCAACTTAACTATACTTCTATATGTTTAGCTGTAGTTTAATTCATTTAATTTTATTTCAATTAATTCAGCTTTGAAACCTCACAAATATTAGTAAGAAAGGGGGGGTAATTATATAACAAGAACTTACATTTAACTATGGAGTATGCTATTGTGAAAAGGGGTCAATATTTACTTTTGTGGTAGCAAAAGAAAAGGTAAAATTTTATTCTATGACATTTAGACACCTCAACTGAAAGCGAAGCATTTCAGAAAGTTGGCATTCTTATACTAGAACTTATGGATCGTATATTCACACTCTAAACTATTACTACTATACCTATCATTGACAAAGTTAATTTCTTTTTAACTTACCAATGAAGTTGATAATGCACATTTATCGTGTAAAGCCTTTTGTGTACATCCATCTCTATCATACATTTAAAATTGATGCTATATCAACTTTTTTTCCCGTTAAGTTTACGTACAAGAAGCTAAAATTTCAACATTAGTTCATGGAAAAACACATAGGAAAGAAAGAAACTTTAACTTTTATAAAGCTAAAATGGAGACAGAATTAGATTGTTAACTAATTTTGTTACAATTAAGCTCCTATTTACAAAAACTGAAAAGAAATACAACGTTCACTGACAAAACTAGTGGAAATCTACGTGCGTACCGATCATGATCAAGTACTATACATCTCCTAATATTCCACAAAAAAGAAAAACAAAAATTAATCAAACGATTTCATGCATTATTATTGAAGACAATCCGACGATCCACAATCTCCAGAATCTCTCTGATCATGTCCTCATCTCGATCGTCATCCTTGACGGAAATGTTCAAATCCAGTGACAGAGACGAGGAAGAATCCAGTTTCTGTTTCACTGTCGGAGAACAATCCCTCGAAGATAAACCGTCTCTAAAACTAAAAGCGTCACAAGACAGAATAACGATAGCGTCGCAAAGGCTCACTTCTTGTTCTTCATCGCTCATTTTTCCTGTTTCAATAGCCCTTTTGATCGCCATTTGCGACTGAAAATCAGTTTGCTCCAAATCCTCCACCAGAAAAACCCGATGAGGGTTCCAAGAGATTTCTTGCGCAAGCCCTTTTTCATCCCTCGTTCTCTTCGTACTGCTGCTTCGTGAATAATCCTGATGATTTAAGGAAACTTTGATGAAGTTTGAGTGAGAGCCAAACACGACCTTAGCTAACTCCATAGCCAGCCTTTCCTTAGCTTCTGCATCATGACCTTCGAAGAACAGCCATGTTTCCACTTTAACCTCGGAGGATTGTTTTTCTCTTCTTTTCGACATTCCGGACCGGCATTGTAGGATTGCACCTGCGATGTCAGCCGCAACTTCTTTTTGCCACGGGACTTTTCGCTCCAGCACGTTGCATAGGATGTTTAGGTTTTCGGCGTTGAACTCCCGGAACCTTGGAACGTACTCCATCTCCATGAGGTCACTCGAAGAAG
>JAULKJ010000003.1:6327936-6343221 GCA_032355405.1 Rubia balearica
ATATTAGAGATGATGTAGAAGATGTGTTCTGAATTTTGTTTGAGTACTGGTTTATGTATAGGGCTGGGAGAGAGAGCACAAACCTTGTAACCTTTTGAAGTGGAGTTGATATCTATATACTAAGCTTTCATAAAAAAAACATCAAATATATAACCTTAAACATCAACGACAGTATCTAAAACACCACAACTGCAAAATAACAAAATTTGTAAATCCTCTTTCCTTCTCAATTGCAGCAGCAGTGGGCAAGCATTCTTAGACATCTAAGAAACAACAACAACACAAAAATTAACACAAATAAAAACAAAACCCTAAGATGTCGCACACAATCAAAATTGAACATCAATTGCACACTTAAACATGAAAACACCGCAAGTATCAAACGCTGAAATTAAAACATCACACCAACACAGATAACATTACTTAAAGCCTAAAACATCAAACTGAAAACTGAAAACGAGAAACATCAATAATTGTATCTAAAACACCACTACTGAAAATTAAGAAAACTAACAAATCCTCCTTCCTTTTCGATTGCAGCAGCAGTGAGGCAAGTCTTCTTAGACATATAAGAAACAGCAGCGGAAACACAAATATTAGCACAAATCCATAAGAACAACTCACAAACACAGAACAACTCACAAACACAAAACAAAACAGAGAGAGAGAGAGAGAAATTCTCAAATATTACTAAGTATAACCTACACAAACCCTAAAATATGGCATGAAACAAAGAAAGTAAATAAAAAATCACAGCAAAGACATTACCTGCGAAGATAAACACAAAACGAAGGTCAAATTGTGTTAGATCACCAGATTTCGAAGCTAAAACTGGAAAAATTGCCAGAAAATGAAGCAGAAGTTCTTTGCATTCTTGCAAATTACTGTGTGCGAGAAATATGGAAGAAAAATAGAGAACAAGTGTAGTCGAATCGAAGGAAGGAAGAGGTTGAAACACAGAGAAAAGAGAAAAGGGGAGAGAAGAATGCAAAAGAAGAAAGGAGAGGAGAGAGAATGTGTCAGTTAATTATGAGAGAAGAAGAAAGATTGATATTTTATCTGTTGTTAAATGTAAAATAACAAATTTTCCATCCAGTCCTTGAACTTTTAAAACTTCAATTTGAAACTTCTTGTTGAATTCTTTGTAATTTAATCGCTGGTCTCACTGTGAGACCGTCTTATACAAGACTTTGTCATTCTACACAGTCCCTGGGTTCCCCACAATCACACAAAAAGGAAAGAAGAAAAAAATGGTGAAGAACCTTAACCAATCTCAAAAGCATGTTTCTCTGGTTGGTTCTAATCAACAATCATACTCAGATGACTTTGCTCCGAAACCTAATCAAACATCGAAGAAACAACCAGAGGCGGCAAATAAAATATTCAAAAGGAAATAAAGTTACTTCTGTAAAATAGCCACTTCTGTAAAATAGTCAAAAGCATGAAAATCTACTCTCTTCATAATTTGGACGGTAACTATAAGGGAGAATGATTTCAGTGGCCCTCCAACTCCTCTTTGATCCAAATTTATTTTTTGAATACTTTTTCCCCTAAACTAACAAAAGTGCTGAATCGTAATCCTTCCGTCCGGTCAAAGTGCCAAGTTTAGTCAAAACGTTAAATTTAGGGGTAAATTAGTAATTCCACATTCTTTCATTTATCTTTTCTCATTTTTCATTATTCATCTTTTCTTCCTCTTTTCTCTTTTTCTTATTTCCGCTTCCATTTTCTTTATTTATTTATTTTTCCACTTTTTTCTTTTTTTTTCAAACCCTTTCCCCCTTTCCCTTTCTATCTTCTCCTCCTCAGTCCATTTCTCCATCGCCTTCCGCCACCTCACCACCCAAGCTCTGACTACCACCATCGTCACTCCGTTTGTTGCCACCGCTAGCCAGTCCACCACTGGCACCTTCAACCACTTATCCCCTCCGCCCGCTGACCTCATGCCGCCTCCGGCCGCCCCACCTCTACCACCTGTTGATCCCCATCGCCTCACCCTCTCCACCGTTGACCTCGTAGATCTTCCCCCGTACTTGCTCTGACAATCGCACTGACGTCCCAACCGTTCGTCCCCACCATCGCCGTCTCAGCTTAAGCCTCACACTGTCGACCCAGCCCAAACCCTAGCCTCCGCCATTGTTTCCCCTGCCACCGTCATGCCAGTCCAGAGCCCTACACTGCCGTCGCGGCCCAAGCCCCCTCATCGTCGTCCAGCGCAAACCCTAGCCCCTACCACCGGCGTCCCAGTTCATAGCCCCCACACTACCGTCTAGCCCAAACCCTAGCCCCGCCACCGCCGTCCCAACCCAAACCCAAGAGAAAAAAACAGACAAACAAACAAAAGTCTGTCTCTTAAAAGACGATCTTTCCATAAGTCATGGAAAGACCAATGTTTAAAGTATAAATTAGAAGAAATGAAAATAAAATTTTCGAGTTGCATGAATCGGGTTATAAATTTTATAACTACAACATGTTGCATATTAAAATTTTAATATTGCAACTAAGACCTCTAACCTTTTATTATTATAATTAAACCCCGTCTTTCCATAAATTTATGGAAATACGGTCTTTCCCAAGACTTTGCCAACCAACAAAATAGAAATTGAAAAATAGAAAGGAAAAATGAAAAGTAATCCTTTTGCCCTTAAAATTGATGTTTTTTACTGAACTTGATGCTTTGACCGGACAAAAGGTTACAATTCAACACTTTTGTTAGTTCAGGGGGGCAAAAGTGTTCAAAAAATAAATGGGGGCCAAAGGTGAACGATAGGAAGAGTTGGAGGGTCGCTGAAGTTGTTCGCCCTAACCATAATGTTTTTCACTTTATTTTCTTTTAAAAAAATTGGTTTAAAATTTGAATGCAAAAACCTAAAATTAATTTTTTTTAATATTATTAATTTTCATTAATATTGTAAGTTTCTATAATTAAAATTAAATGACCACATATTAAATAGGTAAAATTTAAATTTTGAGTAAAAATATGTGATACGATTTCAAAAATATCGTTTATTATATTTTTCTTAGTTTAGTATTTTTAGGAGGCCAACACTATACTCTTTTTCCAGTGAATTTTTTATTGGGGTAGTGTGATCATTTTATTTTATTTTTATGAATAAAACTCATAAGCTCAGTCATGTAGTTTAGAAGAGTTTTGGTAATATTCTAATTTAGCGTTTAGAATATTCAGTTTTGATTTGATTAGAATTAAATTTGGTAAGCTTAGATAAGATGGATTCATTCAAGAATTCATCCAATATTTGGATTGATTTACTTGGATGAATATGGTCATTATTGAGATTTAAATTAAGTATTGTAGTTAGATATGGTTTTAACTTCTTAAACCTATCATAATTCTTTTCAGTTGCTAACGAGAGTTGCCAAATCCCGCTATGTTTCTATTTCTGAGTGGCCGAATTATACCCTATAAATATAGGAGGTCATCCACAAAATTTTACACATTATTATCAATCATATACTCAGAATTTGAGCTCATACTCTTTGTGTGCAAGCGTTCTTCATTGTTGTTTAATCCTGCAGGTTAATTAAGTATCAATACCCTTTGTGAACTAATTTTGCGGGCTAGTTAGTGAACAAAAAGAACCCTTTATTTGTGAGTTAATCTTGCGGGCTAGTTAATGAGCAAATTTTCAAGCTGAGCATCAATCCCGAGGGCTAGTTGGTGATCAATTCGTACGATCTAGTAAAGGTTTGCAGATCCCTTCATTCGATCAAAGATTTTAAATTCCGCAGTTCAGAGTCTTTGTAAGAAAATTCATATCAATATGATTCTAAAAGAGGGGTTCTTCTCTAAACTAAATCAAAAGGTTAAACATAAACAAAAGAAGACATTTTATTTGAACTGAAGAGAGTACGTGCATGCCTAAATCTTATCTTCCACTAACATATCTTCATTCTCTCTTTTTTTATTCTTTATTTTCAATATGGTATAAGAGAAGGTTTGCTCTTTTTCTTTGAGTGAAAGCTCACAGAAACTTTGATAAAATAAATTTAAAAAATCATCTTCTTGTTCTTTGTGATCTTACTGACAACTACAATCAGGGGCGGAGCCAGAAAGAATTTGTGGTGGGGCTGATATGCAAAGAAGAAAAAAAATCGCCAATTTTTCCTTATATCGGAGTGGGCTGAGAAAAATTTAAAAAAATTTACCCTGAAAATTTCCGTAAATTTTAGCATGGCCTGTATCTCCGCCACTGACTACAATCAGTATTGGACGAAAGTACCGGAGACAGGGGAGGTACAGATGCAAAGAGCAGGAATGCGAATAATGCTGCAAGAAATGAAAAATTCAAGGGCTGCAGGGAATGGAAATGCAGGATCAAGAGGAAGAAGTGGAGGTCTTGAGATGAAAGATCCTCTGTCTTGCATAGTTCTGACAATGTTGGACTAGTTCTGGTGTCGAATTCACTCACAGAGGTGAATTACCCGTTCTGAAACGGGGGAAAGAAGCTTTCCTCAAGAGCTAAGATGAAGCTTAACTTTGTACAAGGAAAAGTGCCAACCCAGTTGAGACGTTCAACAATTGTAACAATTTTTTTCATTCATTTTTTTCTTGTTTATTTGATATTTAATTAATAATTATATACTATAATTTATTTATTTTATCGAATTTGTTCACGGAACATATTTTAATATATGATTATTTAATATTATTTTGATTGAACTAAGATAAATTTCTGTTTATTTTCTAATAAATAAATAATTTATAACAATTTTTATTGATCTGATTCCGAATAAGTTAGTGATTTTTTGGGTGTGTTCCCATTCGAGCATATACAGTTCCTCTGTTTTAGTATAAGTTGCACATATTTTTACCAACTTTTTTATTCGACATGTAGGTGAAAGGAATCTATATATTAAAAATATTTTAAATAAATTGAATTTTTTTATATATTAATGAAAGGGCCAAATATTTTTGTTGGTCCCACGACTCAAATGATTTTGGACCGACACTTGTTAAATCATGTTCCTTATCTATTTGATACCACTAGCGAAGTACCATCGCGCGTTGCGCGATATTATTAATTAAAATATTAGGATTAAATTTTTTACATGTGTGTCTTACATTTAAATTGAAAACAAAGAATTTTATTTAAAATTTAAAGTTTAGTCGTCTATGAGATAGTTAGAAATCGTTAAATATTGAATACAATAAAATTTGATTATTTGTATAATATTTCATTTAAATTATTTAAAAAGTAACTATTCATATGTTGAGATTCAATTTAAAACAGGGATGGCACAGCTGGAGACAATTTTTCTTCCTTCACTTGAATGAAGTCTTGGCTGGAAATCTCGAAGCTGAACATGTAACCATGTCGGATGATTCTCATCTATCTTGGGATTTGATCCTGCCAGCGGAGCAATAGCAATAACAACTCCTTTTCTAGAGTGTAATGGATGTTGTTCCACAAGAAGTAGTTTGCCGGATATTTCCCTTGCAGTTGGTATCATATGTACATCTCTAGTGCCACCCCCGGAGAAAGCAATTTTGCAGGAGAATCCCGAGCCTGTCAATTAAGTATAGCACATAGCCGTGATATGTCTTCGGGTACTGTATCATCTCGTAGGTCTGAAGAAACAATAAAACGAAACTTCATAGGATGTACAACCAACCTAAAGTGACCTCTGACCCAAAGCTAGCCAATGAAAGATCCGAAGCAGATCTTCTTCCTGATTGAGCTGATGAGCTGCTCTTCCAATTTGCTAAAGGATTATCCAAAGACTCCGCACCACAAATTAACGACTTCAGCTGAAGATGGAGAATGAACACCTGAAAGGTTACATGCACACACGAGCCTTTTTTTTCAAATACTGGTGCTCAAGCTCTACAATAGCAAAAATCAAATATACTGATCATAATTTAGGAGAAAAAAGAAAAATACCGTTGAGCAATGAGGGAAACAAAGGGTGGAAAAATTATGCTTATAACGGCCCAACAAAGATGAAAATTTTTCTTAGATTGTTAAAATTGATATTGGTTGATGATAATGCAAAGCTTAGTGTGTATATCAGCTGCACATTATTGTGTCCCTTCTTAATTTCGTACTATTGTTAAAAGTTTGGGCTTTTCTTCTGAATTTAAACCATAATGTGTTAATTCATTTTCTTAGGAATCTTAACCAACCTAGAAAAGCATTAAAAACTTGGAAGATTATATAATTTTGACCCAGATGTAAATATTGACCTTGACATCATCAATCATTCGCTTCCAATCAGCAGCAGCATCTTCACTGCCTGAAATTCCAGTAAGAAACTCATTTTAGAAGAGTGCCTTCACTGCCAGAAGAAACATTAGCAAAGGGGGAGGGGGCAACATTTGCATGTTACCTCTAGTAGTAACTTGACAAGATGCAAGTTCTAGAACAAAGAATGGATCCTTGGACTGTGATGATTCTTCAAGCACTACACCCTCACAAAGGGAAAAATCAGAAGAATTGCGTACAACTCAGGAAACAACTGGTGGAATCAATTAAAACCATAAGAGGAACCAAGTAGCTCCTTGGCAATACTTTCCCAGCCGCATGACTTAACTTCAAGAAAAGGCATTTGGCTGGTGAGGAAATTCCTACACAGCAGAGCATACCTGTTTTGCATTTTGCCCATTCATTTCTTATCGTATCAGGGATACAGTCGAACCAGGACTGGTCGAGTTTTTCACGAAGACGTTTACAAGAGAGCTCATATGAAGCCTGTTACAAACAAGGAAATAAAAGGCATTAATTTTAGATAATATAATAAAAAAACAAATTTGGTATAATCAAGTTTTCTCCACAGATGAAACTACATTATGTACAATAGGTGACTAAAATGAATGCAAGAAATCCTAAAATAAAGTGGTATGATCACTATATCATTACCAAAAACTTTGAATAAGCTTCACATTCAAATATTTATCATAATTTAATATATTTTTACCTCAATTGGTTACCCAGCTCACACAATATGCTATTCATCAAGAGCCAAAATAGTAATGATAGAGCGTGTTACTTATTATATATATGTCTATTACTGCAGCAAAAGGAAAAAGTACACCATGTTTTTGGCAGGCTGAATGTACAGGAAGGGCAAGTCACATCTTAAGGATAAAAAGTTCTCAAATAATAACCTTGAACAGGTGATGATCATCATCATGTAGCTTCTGATTTTGGAAAACCAACAGCTTTCGCAAAAACCAAGCAGTATTGAACATAGCTGCTGAGGCTGGTGGTTCACTAGATAAAGACTTTAAGAGTTTATTCACCATCTGCAACATCGGAAAAAAAATTTATAGCTGAAGCTAATGGACACTAACTTCACAATGACAACGGCATCCAAGCATGTAGAAATTGTAAGGCCACAAAAATCTTTAGCTAAAAACGTAAAGCGATTGGGGAATTCTGTAGCAATGCAAAATGGTAGAGTATACATCTTTTGAAAGGTTAACTCAGGTAATAGCCACCTTTTGAGCTTGTCTTGTGAACATGCTTCCCTCGTGCTCTGATGCAGTCTGCAATTGAAAAAGTAAGCACTCTCAATGTCACTATCATATCAATTCTTATAAAAACTAAAATAAATTATAAAGTAGCTGTCAAATTGAAAGTATGATGTAAAAGGCCACAGTTTCTGGCATGCAACTGATAAGTAGTGTGGAAATGTAATTGTGGTTCTCCGATGAAAAGGGAGGTGCAAACAGCATTACCTTTACTTCAGAGAATCCAATAGTTTCTGATATTTGGTGATCAAGGTCTACAAGAAAACAGAAAGAAAGGAGAAAATTAATAGCTAATCATGCAATATATATATATATATATTAGTGAATTTACCTTTACTCTCAACTACGACAAACAGTAACATCATAGATGCCAACATTAGCCTGCGATTACTGGAGAAAACACACCCGAAAATTCCACTGCTGCAAAATACGTAATCAGCTCAAAGAAAGATCCAGTAGTATCATGACTAGTTGACTACCATAGCAGGAAAATAAAACAACTAACATACACACTAGGATGCTGAAACTCTTTACAGATATTGGACGATAAATAAAAATGACAACCTCCTCTTTCCGTTTCTTATTAGATTTTCCTCTTTCAATTTTCTCCAAAGTTTCCTATTTTTCACGAAGTAGAGGAGGAGACGTGATCCAAATATTTGACTCCAGCGTGTTAAAATTTTAGTTGTTACTGTTGCTCCGTATGCATATCATGGGTCTAATTTACAAAAAAAAGAGTTTCTGATAATAGAGAAAAGGAACTAAATGTCTACATCTCAGAACAATGGTCATTAAGTATATGAGGACATCATTATGAACGATATAATCATTCTTTATCATTAATTTTGGAATTTACATTTTCATTAGTGATCTCTAAGGGTAAAAATCAGTAGGTCATACTGTTAAAAACACAGCCCAAATCCACAGTGTTCAACTCAAAAGAGCTCGTGCCACAAAATTGGAAAAGAAACATCGTAAAAAAAGTAACTTCACATATTAAAGTTAAATATTAATAACAGACAATTCAAATCTCAGATGGAAAATCAAGACCAGAGTACTTTCACAACAGCCCGAGAATAAACAATTAAAAACAGTGTTGATTATTAGAAGGCAAAAGGAATCAATCAGACCTAAGTTTTAGAGCTTCATCTGTGAAGTTGCATGAAAAAGATACTTGATCCAAAAACACATGCAACTCTGTTTATCTTATTGAACTTCTTCATTGAGCAAAGAGAAGCAATCAAAAAAACAACAATTGTTTCTGCTACAGACCTATAGAAAGCATATTATTAACAAACCTTTTACTCCGTATCATATTATACCAGCCACTTAGTATAACTTCAGAATCTGAGGAGACCATTCTACTTAGTTTACTCTTTGACCACCAGCCCTTTAACCTATAAATCTGGGAACCTCACGCATCTGTTAAAGCTTTACATTGCCCTTCCTTTGTGAAACTCTACCTAAGTTTAGTTCTGCTAAGTAAGTAAATGGAAGTAACTGATAATAGAAATATTACAACTGAAAAACAACAAACAAAAAAGGGTAAATTCAACACTATTATATACCACATAATAGCAAAACAAGAGATAGATGTCAGACAAAGTTCACTGACCACTCATTTTCTGCATTCTCCACAGGTATACAGCTTAAACACTCATCAGAGTTTTCTGCCCTCAAATAAGTGAAGAAATAGTTTTCTACTCCCTCGAGAGAAAGATCGTCAATCGTGCTACGAGAAGTACAGGTAAACAGGAGAGCACTGCCAACAACATTGACAAGATCTGTTCCATCAAAAACTTGGAGAAGACGAGAAAGAATACATAGACAAGTGACTGGAGATAGACCTCTGTCCTGAGAGAATAACCAAAACATGCAAAAAAATTAATCCCATTATACATGCAATGATCCCACTAGTGATGCTCACATATTCATCCATGCAGCAGGATTTAATTTCCATTACTAAAGGAACAGATGTCTTGTTCAACCAAAATATAAGGGTTTGATGCTTCAAGATGAAATTACAGGTATGGCCACTGACACGGAAAGAACAGTGTGCAATAAATGATGAAATAAGTTCCTCTGAGTGATATTCACCCATCACACATAACCAAACCAACTTATAAATATGACTCTGTGCCTCCTGAAGTACCCAATTTTCCATTTTAACTTATCAAATAAAAGTCTTTAGTTGTTACTCTTGAGGATGATAGTAGACTGTACAGCAGAGTAGAATTCTCACCGTGCTTTGTCTAACAAGCAATACATTAAGCAGCATTGGCAAGATCAGTAAGCTACTCATATTCTCTGTAACAAATTTGTTAAAACAATGCCCAGGAGTGCAGAGTATGTCCCTCAGATAGTATAAATCATCCACAATTTTATCAGTTCCGAGAAGAAATTCACTCTTCTTCTCATGGCAATTCTGCCTGCATCATGGTTTTATCAAGTTTCCCATAGTGAAAACACAACAGCTACTTTTATAGAACTGAAATAACAGTAACCAAACAAGTAAACTGAACGTACTCAAGTCCAATGCTTAGAACATCAACGTCGAAACACTTATTTTTTAAGTTCGTAATCAAGACAGAGAAGTAATCAGAAACCGGAGGAGTTGTCAAAAACCAATAGATCATCTCGTCAGCCACTGCAAAGGTTTATAGTTAACAGATTAGAGTTATACTTGTATATTTCTGTCCTATGTAAAGAAACACACTAGATAACCAGAAGAGCACCACTGTAGATTTTAAGGGTTAATGCACGAACTGCTATCTGAATCATTTTTTCCCCATGATGAGCAAACTTAAGAGCTGCTTCATACAGCGGAAATGAGACAACCGTTTCCTGTCAATGTTGCGGGGAATCATGTATTATACTCCACAATATTTTTCAAATAGTATATTTTCTAGAACATAATTTCAATACCAAACTAAAGTTTGCAGTTATTAACTGAACAATCAATCGTCAATAAGTTAGTTCAAAGCCCAATGCTACAAGTTCTGCATGTTTATTTTTAAGCCGCAAGAAAATTTTGACCACACAATTTTACATGGTATTGGAGTCTTGGAGAACTCCAAAACTTGTGCATCAATAATGTCTATGATCATAGTAGTTACATTGCAATTTGTAACTACATGCATCCAGTTCTTGTTTACTACAATTATATGGCCTCTGCAATTTGTAACAACACACATCCAGTTCTTGTTTCCACAACACACAATCATAATGGAGAATCATAAAATCCTAGATATTACTTAAAGAAGCAAGAATGAAGTGGATTGACAGATTTTTATTATAAATAACATTTGATGAACACTAATGCTGCCCTTTACCTTGTGAACCTCCACAAGAAGACAGACTGTGGTTCTATCTATCTTCCCACCAACTGCTCTGATCAAGATTAGATAAAGAATAAATAAATAAATGCTAAAGAAACAGCCACCGGAAGGAATGTATAACCAGAGACAACAAAGAAATTAAGGCACAAAACCTCAGAAAGGATACGTAATAAGGAAGTAAGTCTCCTCCTTCAAAGTCATACTCATATACTATGATGCTATTAATATAGCCATTGCTCAAACAGTAATCTGAAGAGTCCAATTTATTAAGTGTCAGTAATTTGTAGAAATGCTATCCAGAAGTAGCTATAGAAAGTGTCTCGAGAAAGAAAGCAACATTGTTAAATGCAAAAGGCATATATGTTGACATGATCAGAGTTCCTTCCATTTTATGCTACCCAATTTACATTCCATGGAAGCCAACAAGAGGACACCCGTGCATTCAGAAGTGATCACATTGAGCTGTATAGCTGAATTTTTTAAGTACGGCCCGGGTCTTCCCAAGACAACCACCACCAAATCTCCCGACCCCCCACGAGTCCACAACACCAAACAAAAATATGCATGGTTTAATTCCTCTTATGTATTACTATCCCTATTAATCTCTTCTTATAAACAATTTCAAACTAGGATGGCATTTCATCTCATCTGGTTATGAAATGTCCGAAGGCTTACAGATTGCACGTTCATTTTCGATGTTCTGCATCATTATGCCCAAGTAATGGAGTAGTGGTCCCTGTATTCTCAAGCTCCCACGAACATTAAGTATACGAACAAACTCAGCTAAAACTTGAAATTCCATGACACATCTACAATGAAGAGAAAATCAAAAGCAAGTGTCACAGAAGAATCAATTCATAGAGCATCCAGAATAACAAAATATTAAAAGCGTTATTTCCCATACTCAAAAATCTCTGGATCGTGCTGATCGCCATACGTTACTATCTCCGCAATTGATTGCATCAAATTTAAAACCACCTCCTAGGGGTAGAAAAATCAAGAAATGATAACCAACTGATGAAATATTAAACCTATACCAGAAGTACAATATATGCGCCGAGAAATAGATTCTCTCATAAATCAATAGCTCAACGTTACAAAAAAATAAACAATCTCATACCCGATTTTGGGTGTCTACATGACTGATTCCCCGAAGCTCATTTACTAGGTACCTACAGTGTCACACAGAGTAGAGTAAAGTTAGAGAAATCGAAAATAGCACTCTCCACCAAAGCAAGCACTACAAAACCTAGCCTAATACATCAGGACCAAGCCTAACATACAGAAAGTAAAACCTTCTACATCTACTGAATTTCACCGGCGTTTAGGTGTTTTATTCATGAGATATTCCCCTCATCATAAAATCTAGAAATTAATCGGCTCCGTACTACTAAATTTTAAAATCGCTTTGAATTGGAGTGATAGCGCACTTACTTGAAGTGACGAACGGAGAACCGGTCGGTCGATCGTCGGAAGAAACGCCACATCGTGGATACCCTAAATGATAATCTTCAGAGTAAGTTTCAGGAATTATCGCGAGCGAAATGCATGGAAATGAAGCAACTGCGTGACTGGGTGTGTTTTTGGCGGTTTGGCGGCGGAATTTGTCCAGCTAACCGCCAACGGCATTCACTGTGGAACTCGCGGGAATTAACCTCTCAGAATGTTCATAAGCGGATTATAGATAGTTAACTATATGCGGCTGTTGGTATAATCATATGCAGTTTGGTGTTGAAATGGAATTATGGTTGCTTCAATTGGAGGAGAGGAGGTTGAAAAACTCACCTTGCTTCTTTTTTACGCGGGGATTATTAATTTGCTACCAGCAGTTTTTTTAAAAAAATAATAATAAATCAAATAAACTGCATCTGTTTATAAATTACTCTGATAAGCCATTTGATATGGGTTTTTCAGCCCGCTTGCATGTATTGGACCGAATCTCGGTTGTGGTTTTCAGCCCGGACAAACCGATATCTTCTCTTTTTTCTTTTTCTTTTAAAGAAAAATTCTCTTGTCAAAGACACTGATTTTTTTTAATAATATTTTAACAACCAGAACTTTCTTAAATGGGCAAACGACTTCTGTGATTATTACTTCTTCCTAAACTCTTATCATCGTTCACTTTTGACCTCTTCTCATTTTATTTTAAATACTTTTGACCCTTAACTAACGTAAGTGTTGAGCCGCATTCAGTCCATTCGATCAAAAACTTTAAAAACTTTGTATCAACAAATATTTGTTTAAAAGAGACATTTTTATTAATACGAAAGAAGAAGATGATAGGTACTTCCCGATAGCATTTTGTGTTGGGCATTAATGAATGAGAAAGTCTAGAGTTTTGATTTTATGTGTAGGCAACTTAAGGGATGGTTCATATGAATTGAGAATTTCAATAGTTAGATACATGAATTACAAGACTTTAGAGCTGCACTTGGACTCTATAAATAGAGGGAGAGTTAGAGAGTTGTTAGGCGTGAATTTGATAGACATATGTTTTGGTCTTTAAATCACCAATTTTGAAACTGTAATCTGAGTCGGGTGGTCATGTGTGACATAATTCCTGATGCCTCTAATATGTCTTGCACATATGAGCAATAATAATGAATCTATTTTTATTCGTAGAGGTAGTGCACATGTTCGGTGAACCACGTTAAAAATACGTGTTCTCTTTTATGCCTTTGTTTTATTATGTTGATTATGCGTAAAAAAGATAAATTTTCCAACAAGTTGTATAAGAGCAAGACGGTGATACTCCCACTGTTCCAACTTAAATTACCCACTTGATTTTTGGGTACTATTTTATATCAAATTTTGACTGCATATTTGAATAGATTTATGAGCAACAATATTATGATACGTGTTATTGTTGAATTCGTCGTAACAAATAGTTTTCAAATATCAACTTTTTATTTGTCATTATTATACGTAGGTAAACATTTGAACGATCAAACATATTTATTGAACCATGTGATAGTGGTTCATGTGTAATATTAGTTGGGACAGGGGAGTATAACATCTGTGTTCTCTTTCTGTGTGATCGTAATGATAAATCAAAATTTCACGTCGATAAAATTCATTAGAGCACAAACAATGGGGGAGCTATGTAGAGTAGGGGAGGGAGTTATGATGAGTTGGTGGTCACAATGAAGGGGTTATATAGAGTGGGGATAGATAATGGCTTGTGACACGAGGGAATGGAGTCACAATTTTTATTCTTGAAAACTCTCCCATTTGTCACATGGGGTGGGTCACATGTGATGAGTAAGAGATTTCAATGAGATAAATTGTATTTCCTCTGTCCCACCAGTAATGACATTTTAATTTTTCAAAGTCAAATTTGATAAATTTTGGCAATAAATATAAGTAATGTATACTCCCTCCGTCCCGTAATAAATGACACTCTTTCTATTTTCGTCCGTCCCACATAAAATGGCACCCTTTCATTCTTTCCTAATATGGTAAAGAATATGTTGTAAAATTCCTACATTATCCTTACTAAATTCAACAACTTTATGGTTGGCCCTACTACTTTCCCAAAATATCCTTACTTTTTCACAATTATTCCTGGTCACCTCAGCTTGCATAAAATACCGAGCCATTTTGTAGGGTGTCATTTTATATGGGACAGAGGAAGTAGTTAAGTTCATCTACTTTCTGTTCAAATTTTAGTGTTACATTGGCCAATTCGTGATACAATTTCATCTCACGTGTATGTAACAGAAAAGATATCCATTTTTTGAAGGATGTCACTTTTTTAACGTTACATACAAATTATACCCTGGAAATACAGTACGGAACGTACCCAAGGATACAATATAATATACCGGCAATATTTAAAAAATAATTTTTTTAAAAATATTGACATAGACTATGTACGACATTAGAACACATTCATTGATACTCCACCATCCCAAGATTATTGACCTATTTATTATTTCATAGTTTTCAATAATTATATTTGATCGTCAATAACTATAGTTACATATAATAAATTTAAATAAAAATTGATATTTAGAAAATAAACGTTAAAATGAATCAAACAATATTTCACATGATATTTGTATTGTAGATATGTAAATTGATATTTAGGATCAAAATTTACCAAGTTTGATTTTGAAAAAACAAATAAGCCAATAATTGTGGGACAGTCTTTCAATTTTTTTTTATCGATTGGCAACATTTTAAGAATTTTTCCCCTTAGTGCTATTATCATTATTTATACCTTTAATATGGCTATCAGTGAATAAAAAATTAAACTTTCAATGAAAAAGTAATTGGAAAAAATTAACCTAACATCTAATAATGTGGGATAATAGAAATTCTACTTTCCCGATTTTCGGTTGCACGCAATAAAGGCATTCATGATCGTTTTTCTTAGGGATATATACCAATATAACCCTACCTACTTGACATAAGTGCCAAATAACCCTCAGATAATTTTTAGTGCAGATATAA
>JAULKJ010000003.1:6389048-6399363 GCA_032355405.1 Rubia balearica
TAATCGAATGAATAATCTTACCAGTACTGGCACCAATAGCGGAGATCTTCAACATCCACCCTGCTCTTCTCCACCGCTTTGAAGCATTCAAACGCAGGGTACGCATAGCCCAGAACCAATCTAAAACACACAAAATCAAAGGAATTTCAATAAAGTGTAATTATGGGAAAAAGAACAAAAGGGAGGGGGGAAAACAGAGGGAATCAATACAACAGTGACAACAACAGAGACATACACTAGAATTCTAGTGACCAGTTCCCCCAACATCTTTAATCCTCTTTATAGGAGAATCCGAAGCCCCTTTCCTCCTATTTCCTGCGAAACCCAAAACAAACCTCAATCAATCGAACGATTCGCCGACAATGGTAACAATCAGAACGAAAACCGGCGATAAACGACCCAGATTACAGAGCCCCAATTGATTGAAGAAGAGAACGGTGGTTGATTTCCGTACCTTTTGTGCAGAGGGAGGATCACCGGCAAAGCGTAAGAAAAGAAGGGGGATTTCCTTCAAATTATTCACAAATTGAGGGGAAAATGGGGGAATTTGGAGGTGCCAAAAGTGTATTTAAGTGAGACTTAGAAGGGAGGCGATTATGTGAATTTCTTGCCAAGGACGCCTTCTCGTTATTTTACACGCTATGATTTCCGTGAAAGCAAAAGAAGGCGGATTTATATAATTAGTTGCACTGACTTTCTGCCTTTATGCCTGTAGCGGTTATTTCAAACCCGGTTCGTTCTGGGAATTTTCAGCAGTAAAACACGCGGTTCGGCCGTCACGTTGAGATTCAACTCTGTAAATTAAGAAGAATTTATTTGAGGTATTCAAAAAAAATCCCTTCGTTTTTAACCTTCAACGAGTCATAGAAATATCAAAATTTAAACTGCAAATTATAAGAAATGAAAAAAACTTTTACCTTGCATTAATAGGGTCATAAACTTATAACTATTACACATTGCATAAATTTTTTGATATTACAACTAAAACCTTTTATATTTTTATCATTCTAATTAAACACCATATTTCTATAAACCTAAGAAAAGACTATTTATACCAAGTTTTGCAATAAAAATATATAATATGTCTAAAGGTTAATGTCTTTAAATATAGACAAATCCCATTCGTATTTCAGATTTTAATTGATAATATTTTGAGATTTATTTTAAGATAATTTTAAAACTATAAGAATTTCACTACAATAAATATAAGTAAATATCTCATTAATTACATTAATTATAAAATAGTCTATTTGACGATTAAGCAATCTAAAATAAAATTTAATATTAAAAATATAAATAGTGCATAAAATTTAATACTTTTTGCAATTGTCTAATGTTGCTAGTATGCTTTCTTTTCTAGTATGAATTTTAAATATGATTGTTTTATTATGACAAATATAATTAATATCCATTTTTATTATAAATTTAGAATATTATAAATTGTTAAATTTAAATAGCAAATAAATTATATATAATCATATTAATCGACAGCTGATTGTATAAATATAGAGAAAGTTAATTGTTTAATAGTTAATTAATGGTAATTAAATTATTTATTTATCACGATACAGAACTAAGGAGTAGGGTGAAAAGTCACGGAATATAATTTGGTGGGAAGGGGTCAAAGCATTGCATCCCTTTGGAAGGAATTAATTCTAGAGCTTTGACCAACACACCAAGACCATAAATTTGGAACATTTCTCCCTTGGGCCTTAAGCTCAATTACTAATTCAGGTGATCCTACTCGGACGAAAAATCTAGGTGGCTTGATTGATAATGTATTTTTTTTACATTTGAAAGAAGATCTCCCGAACAAACATGCTACCTCCATCCCAACCATTTATGCATAGAGATAGAAATAACTGGTTTTAATTTAGTGGAAGTGAAATGTCCAAATTGCCCCCAATTTAGAAGCCCTTTGTTTTTCCCTCTCCGCCTTTACACCTAATCTCTCTACCACCTCTCCACTTGCCCTAATTTCTAGCACAAGCGACCTGTTCCCCTCCTTACTGTGGGGACCGGGAAGAAGCAAGGTCGACGGGATGGGGAAACAATATGCCTGCTCCAGATATTTAACAATTGGGGTAGATGGAGATGGGGAAATGGTTGCCAGAGATGCGACAAAGAGGATGATAGAAAAAGATGGCGGAGATGCGGCGGAGAAATAGGGAGGTTCGCGGCAGAGATGCAGAGATGCAGCGGAAACACATAGAGGTGGAGACGCAGAGGCAGTGGCGGAGATGCAAAGATGTAGAGAGGGTTGCGGCGAAGCCGCGGCCAGGTGAGGAATGAGATAAATATGTGGACCAGAGAGAAAGCTGGTGAGATGGGTGAGAGAGAATTAGCTTTGTGAGTAACTATTAGTTATTTCAAGGGTATTTTCGTCTGACAACGCATATAAATTTTATGAATATGGAAAGTGTGCAAATTTGGTTGGGACGCCTGAAAAGGGAAAATGTACAAAAATGGATGGGATAGAGAGAGTACTTTTTGAAACTATGAGCAAGGACTATGTTTATTAGTTAGATATTCTATTTTTAATTTTCAAATATGCTTTTCTTTTCAGTTTGTTTTTTTATATATTAGTCCACTTTATAGTTTTGGCAAAATTCTATCAATTTCACTCCCCTCATTCTACGTTTTATTTTTTTAATTCAATTTCGTCCACTTATTTCATTCACCAAATCTGAGCACTAAATTTATTGTGACATATACAATGTAACAGGGAGAGTATAATTAGCTAGAAGAAATGCATTGAACTTCCTTTCCATTTGATAGAACAAGGCAACAAAAACAACCGCAAAAACAACCAAATAACATAAAGTACATTCAAATTCATTCATTAAATACACAGCAAAAGTACTTAGTCGAAAACATACACTGAATGATACTAAACTCGACAAGTTGACATCCCACGACTAGCACCTACCGAGTAAAATAAACCACAACAATTTTATCATGTTTGAATATAATAACACTAAATTCATTGCATTCAAGGCCATAACAAACGCCGGACAATTGCAACTAATTGTTGGGCGCAATGATACTTTAACTACGATCAACCAATTGGGCTTCAGCCTCATTCGCACAATTCGTCTTCATTATCTTTATACGAATTTCAGGCAGAGGAAGAAACCGGTGACAGCAGCGGATGAATCCATTCTTGACATATTCCAAAAATCAAAACATTTCATCAACCAACACAACAACAAAATCCATATAAACTTGTACCTAAACCCATTAACGAAACAAATGCCCAGATTTTTGGAAATTAAATTTCCCCCAAATCCAACCTATGGTTCATACTCTGAACCCAATCAATTAAATTGGGTTACATGGGATCGCAGTCGGCGAACGAACTAAGCTTACTTACCGAGAGGGAGGACGATGAAGGCGGAAGAGGCGATGTAGAAGGAAGAAACGAGGGAGGGGAAACATGCGGGGAATGAAGAAGAATAAAATGAGTTTTGTTTTGAAATATAACCGTTTTCATACAAATAAGTGCCACGTCGTCAAGGGTAAAATGTGCATCAATTTTTTTTGCTGAGTTTAGGGGTATTTTAGGCTTCTCAAGTTTGATCAACGAATGATTTCTTCCAATCAACGTTGGATATTGCACAAAAGGATATAATCGCACAAATCATCATTATGTTAGGGTTAGTTTGACACTATATGATTTTGCAGAGTTATATTGACACTTTCATGCAAAAGATAAGGCCAGAAATATATTTTATCCTAATTATAATTTAACCTTAAAATTATAAAAATGAACATCTTTATAATTGGTCTAACCGTTAATTAATCCGCCTAACCAAAAATCTTCTCCAATTAAATTTCGGCATAAAAAATATGATGGTTAAAAATAAGGAGATTTGACCAAGTACAGGGCAAGAAAGGTGCAGGAAGCTTGAGGTCAATAATAAATAATTATAAAATCCAATATTGCGCATATGGTCATTTACATTTGAAACAAAAGAAGAAAAAAAGAAGCTTCCCTTCACATTTAGTAATTACTCACGAGACTCAAATGAAGAGGATAAGTATAGCACAACAAAACAAGAGCGAAACGGCAGGCACGATCTCACGTAAACTTGCAGTTTTTAGTTTTGCCGTCTGCTTTTGACCCTTTTGTTCGTCCACAATTTCCACTTTGTCCTGCTCATTTTATGATCATTGTTTATGGATAATGGATCTACTTGAATTACGAAACACGTCATCAAGGGACGAACCCCAGCACTTTTGAACAATTTTAAAGCTGCTTCCTTTTCCCCTGATTATTCATCTTCCTTCTATGATTCCAATTTATAGAAACGAAGAAGAAAAAGGAGTAATTGAAGTGTTGGAAAGAAAGATAAATGTGCACCTATTTTATGAAATCACTGTCACATTTTACGTACATGAAAGTTTACATGAGTTTATTTTAAAAATAATACTACAGATTAATTGATATTAGTGTTAAACGTTCAAAATACATGTGATTCTATGCACTACTTGGTCGACTAACTAGTTACTAGGGTCAGTTTCAAAAAATTTTGAAATGAAGAAAAAAGTCGATTTCTTCACAAATTTCGCTTAATTTTTTGTAAATTTAAATGTCATGTAACACCTTGTAACTTGACTCGCTATGTGGTCTTTTATAGTTGCTAGCTTGCAATCCTCGTATTGAATAAAATCATGGAATGATATCAAAATAAGAAGTAAAATAATATTTATTAAATATTATAAATACTAATGTAATTTTATTTTGAAAATAATTTAGTTTACCAATATTTAATTATTATGAAGTCTATCAATAATTTTTATAAAATTTAAAAATTATATTAAATATAGTTAAAATTTACAAAATTTTCAAGCTGTGACATTATTTCTATCATCTAAGAAGGAAAAAAATATTATGTCTTCAAAGTAAAACTCATTTTAAGATTATTTTTCATTAAAAAATTTAAATAATAGTGCAAAAAAATTATTTAAAAATATAAATTAAATAAAAATACAATTATTATTAAATTAATTAATTTTTATTAAATATATTTATTTTAAATATTAATTATACATTATTTATAGCGTAAACTAATATTACTACTATTTTAACAAGAAATAATATCAAATATAACGATAATTTTATAAATAAGATATAAAATATTTATGAATCTGAAATATATTTTCTTAATTACATTTTAATATACTCAGAAAATTTATATAATTTTGTTTAATACATAAGAAAAAAATTATCAATATTTATTGGAAAAACTAGCAATTGGATATGGGCCAGAAGAAGGGTTTTGCTTATATCTGGACTGGGCTAATGTCTTGAAAAGAAACGAATCCCAGGCCCGCTGGGGAGTCCAGTCAATGTCAGTCCTGGAAACTGGCGACTTTGCGATCTCATCCTTCACATTTTACTTAATTATTTTTTACCGCCTCTGATTTCTCATAATATTGTATGGAACCCCTCAGACGTTTATCATATTACATTTCGCAACTGCAAGTCCAGAAAGTACAAAGTAACAGAGGTAACGGTTGGGAATTTAATCAGCGGTTCGATAATATCGATGATACTGGCCCATATTCGCTTCCCTCTTGCCCGAGCCATCAACCCGATTTTCTCCTCCAGGTACCGCCGCGGCGCCACCAGATTTTTCCCGCGCCACCGCGCACCGACATTGTTCTGCCAGTTCATTTGCAAAACAAACACACACACATACAAATATTAGTGTTTGATATTGTACAACTGACTACTCCAGTCTCCAATAGCTGACGATCATTTGATTTCCAGGTGTTCAAACAGGACAAAATTCTCGTCAATGAATGCTGCAAATCCGAAGACGAGCGACGATATTGTCAGGCTGATAGACGAGAAAAGGCGCGCTGATTTCCGCCTCTGCAACATAGCTGGGTATGTTCGCTGTTTGTTCTTTCCTCCTTGTTTCAATTTTCAGTTTAGCTTAGTATTTACGCTTAATTTTCAATTATCTTTTCAGTTATAAGACGGATTTGGTAGAAATTCGATCTCCTAATCCTGCATTTCATGTTCTGTTTATCCCTGGCAATCCAGGTGCGTTTTTATAAAAATAAATCATAATGTTTCGTGTCTTCCTGGGGAAGTCGTGTTTCTAAAGGTAAAAGCGTGATTTCATACTTGCCGGCAGGTGTTGTTTCATTCTATACTGGTTCTTTGGAGTCACTACTGTATGAGCTTTTGGGAGGAAGGGCTACTGTGACTGGTAATTTTGTGGTTTTAATATGCTCATACTTTGAAGAAGCGTTTGCTATCTGAAGCTACAGTATATATTTATAGCTTATGGAATTTATTAATGTTTTTGATAATGGTTGGGTGCCGACATTGTGGTTTATCAGCTATTGGGCATGTGGCTCATACGCAGAAGGTAATACTACCTGGTTGACTAATGCTCGGTATTTAACTTCAGTTCTATGTTCTCCACGTTGAGAATATGTTTATGTTACTAATTGAGTATGAACTATTTGTTAAAAACCTTGGATAAATGGAAAGTTCATATATCCATTTTCAGAATTGGGAGCATGGGAGGTTGTTCTCCTTACAAGAACAGATTGATCATAAGGTAGGTCAAATGTGCATTGTGAGTGTTGAAGAAGTTTTTTCCCCTTTTTTCTTCTTGTTTTGATTTTGATTTATGCAACGTGTCATAGATGAGTTTTATGGAACAAGAGCTTAGAGATGATGAAGTCCCAATTGTACTGGTAAGGCTACTTCACAATGGTATAATTGAGTACTGTGTGTAGTTTTGTATAGAGCTTCCTTAAGTTTCGAAGAAAAACTAGTAGTAATAAATTTGACAGTATGTACATGTTTTGTTTGGATAGAATGCAGTAGAAAGACATCGTTATAAAGCCAAGCCTAGATAGTAGGAAAGACATCGTTATAAAGCCAAGCCTAGATAGCAGGACTTTTCGATTTACTACCTTTGATTCTTTTATTTTAAATCTCTAGTTATTGTTAACTTTACTTTATGTATCAGATCAGTTCATTTTCTTGTCACTTAATCCTGCATCATTAAATCATTTTGATCAAAAACCTGTAGTAAGTTCTGGGGCTTTGGTTGTTTCTGGTTGTTTAAACTGCGGTTATCAGTACATAATTTAGTTTTCCTCACATGGTCAAATTACTTCTCTGTGAAGGTTGGTCACTCTATTGGTGCCCACATATCTGTTGGAATGTTTAAGAGATCACAGGAAAAGGTGATAAAATACGATCAATATTCCAATCCAGCATTTTTTTGTTTGTTTAATCTTTAGATATTGGAATTTTTATAGTTTTTTTATCCATCCTTTGTCCTTGTAGGTTAGATATTGTGTCTGTTTGTATCCATTTTTGGCCGTAAATACAAAATCTTCAACACAGTCCATGATTAGGAAAATTGCGGTGTAAGCTCTTTCTTTTTCGTGATAAATTTATTAGTGGCTATCCATTAATCAATAATAATTTGTGATTTCTTCAGATATTAATTGTTCATGGTTGTAATGGTAGGTCGCCGCTATTATGTGCTGCAGTTAGTTCAATTGTGGCATTGTTTGGAATGGTACCGATTTGGGCATCCAGGTTTCTCATTAAATATTCCTTAGGGAAGCTGTGGTCTTCCGTTGCGGTGGATGCGCTCTGCACTCACGTGCTTCAGGTGAGTTACTGGGTTAGAGAAACGTGAGTGAAAGTTGTAGGCTGTGTACCTAGTTATAGATTATCTGCCTTCTCCTTATAGCAAAATGCAACAATGTGTACCATAATTACACTGTTAGTAGTTGTCTAGCTATATAATTTCAGCTTATCTGTAATTATATTCTGTGATCATAAGTGAATATGATCTCTGTGGACATTTTTGGAGCACTATCATTATCATTTCCATGCCAATTACTTTCCATGTTTGATTTTCGCTGATCAACTCTTTGCTTTCAGTATCATACAATTCGAAACATGCTCTATATGGCAATGACAGAATTCAGTGAGGTAAATTTTTTATTACTCTACTTTCGATACTTCCGATAGTTGAGAGAAGGGAGAAGGGAAAAAAGAGTGCTGGAATCGCTAAAATACATCTATCTGTAAATTTACGAAGCTGTTCTTCTCCCTATTCTTTAGTTGTATCTATAAAGCACCAATGTCTCGTTCATTTAGCTTTCATTTTTGTTCGGTCTAGATGATCTCTGGGGTCCTTTACATCTTTCCGAGGCGGTAAATGCCAATTTTTACCGTTGAACTATTAGGCACTTAATACATCCTCATCATCTTTACCAACCTTGTGAGTTGTGAGTGCGTGTTTCTTAAAATATTCATGAAAATCTGTGTCCGTTATAACTTGTAAGGGTTCTGGAGCAATAATAAGATAGAGTCTTAGTTGTTCTGTGACTTGATGTTAATACTTTGAATACTTAATGCTTCAAAACGAGTTCGGAGTTGCTGAGTTATCAGCCTCAGAAGTGTCAAAAACCTATGAACGGCAAGTTGCATTAGTCGTTTGGCCATTTAAGGGTTAATTGCATGTCATTATTCGTTCTCGCCAGGATGACTGCAAACTACATATAAGTAGGTCCAACATTCAGAATCACTCTCCTTAGTTTCTGAAATTAGCTCAGCAGCCTGAGCCGAGGACCGCGTAGCTTTTGCACCACAGTTTCAGAATGATAATTGTTGTAGTAATTTGGTCCTAGTTATCCTCATTTGTTGCAAGTTGCAAAACATGTAAATTCACCTCATAGACATGCAAAGTTACATCTGTTTTCACCTTTAGAACCTTACAATTTCCTTCAAAATACTGTAGATTCACCCACTTTTCTTGCTTACAGATATCAAAGCAGGTCCCAGATGCAGTCATTGAAATTGAGCGCCAGGGCCACACTCATGCTTTTTCTTGCACAGAGGCTGGCGCTTTATAGGCTGCTCAGCGAGTCTCTACCTGGATAACTTGTTACTTATCAATTCCTTCTGGCCTTTAAGGTACAAATCCTGTATTACTTGTTTGTTTCGGACAACAGCAGCTGCTACGGAGCCTTTATTTTTCATTATTTGGGTTTGGCAACATTGATCACATCTCGTCATCCTGTTCAATTGAGACACACAGCTTCATTTACGAGAAAATAGCCATAACGAAACCCACTTTTAATTGAAATTCACATTTTGGTATCCATTTTTTTGACTTTGTTCATTAAAGATGCGCACTTTTTTCATTTATGTTTTGAAAAAGCGTCTTTCAGTAAAAAAAATAGTACTCCCTCTCTCCTAGCCAAATCTGCACAAAATCTTAATTTAAGTCAAAGTTGTCGAACTTTGACTACGTATTTGAATACATATGTGAACAATAAATCGTACGAGACATTGTTAGATTCATCGTAACATAGTTTTTAAATTTAATTGTTTATGCTACAATATTGTCCGTAGTTACACATATTTATAGTTAAACATATTTATTGGAGACTGTGAAAATGATTATGTGCAAGATTGGCTGAGACGGAAGGAGTACCATACGAAATCAAAATAGTAAAAAAATGGTACCACTTTCAATTTAAAAATACCTTTTCGGGACATAAACTGAAAATTGGGTACTTTTGAAGGACAAATTAAAAAATTAGGTACCAAAGATGTGAATTTCATTTTAAAGTGAATACTATTTTGAACTATTGATCCTTCATTTACATCACTTGTTCTGCCTCCAAGTCATGGGCTTCTGATTGAAAATCAACTGTTATTTTATCTTGATGGGGTAAAATACTAATAGGCTATATAATGAACACTTGGTTGTTCTGCTCCTTGTCATGGTCTGGTATTTGGCCCTTTTGTGGCCTTGAATGTTCTAAATAGCTTCAAGTTGAACTTAGTGAGAACCGTGAAGTGTGAAAAATGGGTAGGGGTGGCAAAATAGACCCGTAACCCGCGGGTCAAGTGAGTTATCTAATTTTAAATCCGTATGGGTTAAATGGGTATTAAATGAGTAAGAGGTCAAATGAGTAGTTGAAAAATATGGGTTGAACGGGTTGGGTTTGTGGGTTGATCACGGGTTTACCCATATGGGTTAAAATCCGCGGGTTTACCCATATGAGTTGGTATATAAACTCATATGAGTCAATATATGGGTTGAAACATGTGGGTTTTACCCATATGGGTAGGTATATAAACTCATATGAGTCAATATATAGGTTGAAACTCGTGGATTTTACCCATATGGGTTTATACATAAATCCATATGAGTTTATATATAGGTTGAAATTCGCGGGTTTACCCATTTTTGACCCGTGAGTTGAATGACTTTCAACCCGCGGGTTGAGCGGGTTTCAACTCGACCCGTTT
>JAULKJ010000003.1:6402243-6417058 GCA_032355405.1 Rubia balearica
TGGAGGGGGTGTATTTTTATATGTGGTAGAAATCTGGAAACGTACGTCATTTGGAGCTTTAGCTATTCTTTTCACTCTTTTTGTTCAGTTTTGCAGCTACAGTGAACCCCCAACGTGACCGGTGAAAGTGGGGGAGGTGATGATGAATTGTGGTTATCCTTCAACCGCATTTGAAAGATAATGAAATGATCCTTCCTTGGATGCAACCAAAGGACTCAAATAGCTTCTTTGGACAGATAAATAAGGGCTTAACATCCGCACGCAAATTGATCTTTTATAATAAGGAAAAAATGCTTTCATAATCCTAGCTAATTGATATAAGTGTCAATATAATATTTTGATAATTGAAAGTGCAGATATAACCCTACCTAGTTGATATAAATGCAATTTTACCCATTCGAACATCTGAAGGCCGGATTCGATGCAAAAATTACTTTTACCTTCTTTATAACCCTACAATTTTTACGAATGTGCTGCTATAACCCCATAATTTTTAAGAATGTGCTGATATAACCCTATCAGCTTTCATAATGTGCTGATATAACCCTACCTGTTACGGTGGGGTGCAGCAGCGGTTCGACGGTGGTCCAGCGGTGGTCCGGTGGCGGTCGATGGTGGTCCGATGGCGGTGGTCCAGTGGCGATCCAACGGTGGTCCAATGGCGGTGGTCGAACTCTAAGGATAAATTTGTCAACTCAAATTCAGATTTTAAGACTAAAGTTATTTTGGACATTTTACATACAGTCAACGCCGAAAAATGGAAGTCATGCCTGAAATGGGGTCTGAGAATTTTATTGGTACTTACATTAAATAGTTAGGGTTATTTTTAATTATCTGAGGGTTATATTAGTATTTAGTCAAGTAGGTAGAACTATATTGGTATATATCCCTTTAATAATTATCTAAAAATCAGTAGAGTTTACTACACTGAAATATTCACTGAGAGGCTGATAGTCTATTTAGATAAACATACCGTAGTTGTTAATTTTATACAAAAATTGATGTAGAATCAATTAAATTACACACGGACATCCTAATCTATTAATAAGATTAAACTAGAAGACATCGACATGTTAAATTTGGAACTCGTATTGCACCTTCATGTACTATGGAAATATCGAGTTGTTGCACCATCAACAAACCACCACTGAATCCAGAACCACCATCGCATTTTCGTGGACCATGAGAACACCCAACTCTTAGACCATTAACGAACAACCATCATCGAAATCGAAACCCCCACAACACCTTCATGGACCATCTTGCAGTCAGGTAAATAAAAAATAACAATGGGTTTTACAAAAAACTCCAAAACTCTATCCATTGAAAATTGGAATAGTTGGGTATGACCTCTTGAAAATATCTAGCTGCTACACCAACTGCGAAGTCGGAACCATCATCGCACCTTCATGGGCCAACTCAACCTAGGAAACCACGCCATCATCGTTGTGTACCACCTCAGTTTGAGAAAGCACAACGGAAACTACCAACATGACCGAGCAATGCAATATAATGTCTATTATAATAATTGATCTAGAATTCATAATTTTTTATAAGAGTGTGGATTGAATTATGAAATACTTTATTATAAAAAAGGGTGGATTAATCAATGAATCAATATACCATAAATATATGGTTTTCATATCAACTATTAGGTCCCTCTAAAATAAAAAACAGAACAAAACTCGGGAATGTATTATTAATTTTTTTAAATGGTTTGATTGTTTATATATATCCTTATGATTTTATAGTTAAGGTTACTCAAAGGTTTATCATATGGCACACAATCCATCTACATCGATGTTAAAAGAAATAAATATGTAATTCAATGATTTAGATAAGAGTTTATCTATTGAAAGATTTTCAATGATTTTTTCATAAATTATTATGAGAAGACTAAAGTTAAAATTGCAAATTAGAAGAAATCAGATATTTTTTTATTGCATTAGTTGAGTTATAAACTTATAACTATACGTTGCATAAGAAATTTTTAATATTGCAACTAATTTTTTTTACCTTTATATAATTATAATTCGAGCTCATCTTTCCATTACCACAAGAATCTGCTTTTGGTTAAAACTCAAATCCAAATGGTATCTTAAATTATGTTTAAAAATAAATTATGAAAATTAAATATTCTAAAAATATGTGTAACGATGAATGTACCAGTATCTCATATTATATTTTTCACATTTGTAAATTTACATTTTTTACAATACAAACAACATTAACTTTATTGATAAATAGTGACATAAGACAATAAAAAAACGATGGAGGGAGTACTTCAACAGCATTACCTCATTGTGTTTAAAACGGCTCCCGAGTAGAATTATTTATAACCGATTCTCCTGATTTTGCTCCTAATTTTCATCAATGAGAGATATAAAATGAGGTCAATTTGCAGGAAAGTGGTGCATATTATTATAGAATAGATTGGATCCCTGGATCATTCTTCTTCGCATCGTCTGCCTCATACTGTCATGTCAACTTCCTCCAACTTTCCATTATTTAATTTACACTTTGATTTTATACCTTACCACTATTTTATCCCAAAAACATGTGACCCCGATTCCCATATCCTTATGTAACGTTTACTTTTGGCTACTCAATCAAAAGTTTTTTAATTTGAGTTTTCAAGTTAAAGTAAATTCCTTATGCAATATTACTATCATTCAATTGCGTTCACTTTTAATCATGAAAAAACATGGCTTTACTTCTTATTAACACATCAAACCTATATGGGCATTTTAAATAAAAGAATGAATATATAATCAAAATTGAATTCTCTTTTCTTCTGTACTTCCTCTGTCTCAGCCTAAATTACCCCTCAATCACTGCACACCGTTCAAGACACGTGTTTGACTCTTAATATGTTTAACTACGTATAATAACGGTAAATAAAAAGTTACTTTTTTAAAAACTAGTTGTTGCGACGAATTTAACAATATCACATATAATAATATTATTTTTTACATATTTATTCAAATATGTGGTCAAATTTTGATGTAAAACAATACGATAAAGTTAGATTGTAAAATAGGCCGGTACAGAGGGAGTATCATTCTTTCAACTCCAGCAACACATGGGGAACATGATAGAGATATAAATTCTCCTTTTTGCGGATTTTGTTTCCTTCTACTAGTACTTCTTCCTCACCGTGCATGCTATACCTGTCAGATTAATTAGCCTTAAAAGAAACTACTACTCCTCTGTTTCTCTATTTGTGTCACACCAACCTAACCTTGTTGATTTCCATTTTTAGTAAGATTTTTTCCATCTCATTCACTTATTTTACTTTTTACTTTTTACATTCACTCATTTTTTTCACGTAAATTCAAGCACATTTACCGATGATGCCATAGATAGATTAACGAAGGGAGTACATTAATTTAAAGTGTGAATTACATTTACTTCCCTCTTTATCAAACATTAATTAACCATCTTGGTTTTTATAATTGCATACTAGTATAATCATCTATCAATATCTGACATTTAATGGAGTAGCTAAAAAGTAAAAAAGTCATGGATGAAAAATAAAGTTTATTTACCATTATAGTATCAACTTACCAGTCGGTTTATAAAGTGCGTCTCTTGAAAGACGTTCTTTTCATAAATTATGAAAAAATCAAGGTTTAAACTGCAAATTATAAAAAATAAGATAAAAATTTTGAGTTGCCTTAATCGGGTCATAAACTTATAACTACAACATGTTTCATAATAAATTTTTAATATTGCAATTAAAATCTTTTACCTTTCTATAATTTTAATTTAACCCCGTCTTTCCATATGCCTGTGGAAATACCGTCTTTCCCAAAACTTTGTCATACCATAAATGAACGCAAATTGTTATTTTAGATGAGTGGTTTTATAATTAATGTAATTGAAAATGAGGTTCTTGTAAAACATATATATATATATATATAATCATTTATAATCTGATTCTAAAACTTATTGATTTTTTATTATAATTGATCTAACTTTTAATCGGTCTTATGAAAAACTTTAAATAGGTTAAATTAAAATCCTACCATCCAATACCTATCATGTACTTATCCATAAAAAAGTGTAACCCCACTTCTTTAAGCATTAATGGATTAATTTAATAAAAGTTGAGGGATGTAAAAGTAAAAGAAAGAAAGAGCAGAGGGTCCCACTCGCCCAATTAATTAATAGCATGACCTTCAACCTCCATTTTTTAGCTTAACCCCAAAACTTCCCCCTTCAAACAAATCTCTGCATCTTTCTTCCTCTGCAACTCCCATTTCCAATGTCAACCAGCAAGAAAAAGCTCATTCTCAACTCCACCGCCGTCGACCTCGGCTGCGGCGGTTGCCGGCGGCCCCGCCTCCTCCTCTCCCACATTTTCAACCCCCACAAATCCAACTACCGCAAACGCACCGCCCCGTCGAAGAAGCCCAAACACAAGTACTACTACTCCTCCGGCTCCCTCGGCGAGACCAGCGCCGCCACCACCACATTCTCCTCCGACATGGATGTCGGCACCCCCTCCTCGGAGGCGGAATCCTCCGACATCAAGAGCTCCCGCGCGGTGCAGGGCTTCGGGCGGCTTGGCGGCGAGAGCGTGGCAGTGGAGAAGGATTCCGACGACCCGTACCTCGACTTCCGGCAGTCGATGCTGCAGATGATTCTGGAAAACGAGATTTACTCCAAGGACGATCTGAAAGAGCTCCTCAACTGCTTTCTCCAGCTCAACTCGCCGTACTACCATGGAATAATCGTCAGGGCCTTCACGGAGATCTGGAACGGCGTCTTCCGGTCGGCGGCGGCATCGCCGTTCCTGCATGGGCGGTGGGAGTCACGTGAGCTTTAGATTCCTCACGTGCTACGGTCGGGTTCTAATTAACGTTATTAATAATTTATGATCAGCGTAATTTAGCTGGTTTGTGTTTAATGAAGTAACTAGTGTGTAAAAACGGCAGCCATGGAAGCTCATGTGTGGGTGCCTAGGTAGGGTAGGGGCATCTTGGTCTTTTCGTGGTATAAAATACTAATTAATCTTAGTATTTAGTACTGTTTAAGTAATAATTATTGGGATTGTGTTCTTTTTTCACAGCCTTTATGATTATAATTAACATTATTAGAATTTGATTTCCGTGTTTTAGGTGTTTCCCAGCTACATAGTCAAAAATGCTGTGAAAATTGTAATCTGTTTGGTTGTATCAGCTAATTTCTAGTGAATGCAGTTATTTTTCTGGTGTCCTTCTGTGTAATCGGAATATTCATGGTATTGGAGACTCGTACGGTTCTCTAGTCACTTGATGTTTGATACTGCAGCAGTAATATTCACTCTTAATTGTAAGATTTAGATCTACAGGTATTATCTCGTCCGGTTAAACCCATCTTATTCGAGTTAAAATAGTAAATAGTGTATCTTAATGCAACCTAAACTTCATCCAAACCAAATGTTAGATTTCTATTTTATAAAAGATGGACGATAGAGAGAGTGAAAACTCGCGGTAAAACTCAGTGAGCGATGTGGAATCTAGCAAGAGACTAAATTACCAATCACATACCTTAAGAGGTGCAACTAGTTATAGCTACATGTGTCTTTTCATTTATGCCACATCATTCATTCACTATGTAATTTAACTATAAATTTTCACTCTCTTTATCATTACTCTTTATAAAATATTAATTTTTTATTTAAAATTATTATAAATAGTTAGAAATATTGACGATAAAAAATAATTATTAAAAATTATAATTAAATAATTAAGCAAGAATTAATTGAACACATCATACGTAACTCTATCAATTTGCTTGCAACATGTCACATCCAAATTGTGGATTTGATGTGCTCATCTATGTACAAGCTCTATTTGCATTTTGGTTTTTTAACATTTTTTATCAAAGTTTAATTGCATATTTAAATAGATTTATAATTTACAATATTGTTACATGTGATATTGATCAATTCGTTGTGATAAATAATTTTAAATATTAATTTTATTTATTTATCATCATTGTACATTGATAAAAATATTAATAGTCAAATATGTTTCTTAAATAACATGGTAATAATTACTGTGTAAATAGAGACGGGATGAAGTACGTTTCAAGGTGGAAGTATTGCACAGTTTGAGGAAATTTTAAAAAAAAAGGTCGGGGGTTGTGGTCAAAATCAAAGAGGTTGTGAGAAAAGATAGGCGTTGGGATTTGAGAGGAATCAGAGCAGATTTGAATGCACTTTAATAGGGTCATTATGGATTTTGTGACTATTCTGTTGGTCCATTTTCCGAGCAGTGCCATCATTGTGTGGCGCAGTGTTTTGTGCAAGTGTATTTCGAAGAAATCAATGTTACTTCTGTGCACTCATTCCACTCCATTGACCCACCCAAAATCTCGTCCTACGCTGTACTTCTGTCCACAATGCCTGCTCCATGGAAGGGAAGCAAACAAAGTCGGTGAATCCATGAAAATTACCGGGTGGTGATATTAACCCATAAAATTATCGGGGAGTCAATACTGACCTCTAATTTGTGGGTCAATTGAGCTATCTATTTTAAATTCGGGTAGGTATGGTTAAATGAATAGTGGGGTCAACTAGACAATTGAAAATACGGATCGAATGAATTAGGTTTACGAGTTGATCACGAGTCGGTAAAATGGTCAAGTCCACAGATTTAATCGTTTCAATTTTTCTGTGATCCGTTTCAAGTTATAGAGCAATCCAACGCAGCTGTTTTGGCAAGACCATTAATCTGCACTGCAAACCTTTGCTATGAAAAAGCTACAGGAGATCCCATGCACTTCCACACCAGGAGGATCAATGGTCACGAGTGATCGTCAGGTCTTGATATGTTTTGACCCTTTCAAATTTAAAATGTTGTGTGCAAAAAAAGTGAAGTGTAAATATGTCCGTTTGGGCCATTTCAAATCTCGAAATTCCAAATCCATTTAGCCCCTCTGATTTGCATCTCTGTCTCCCCCATTTCATTCTTCCCCATTTCTCATTCCTCCAAACTCGATTGTGACGCTACCGACACAAACTTCCACAGGAACGCCACTCCTGCTCCCAATCGAAGAAAATCTAATCCTATGATCCATTTTAACCTTCTGTCATTCAAGTGATATAAAGTCAAAGATTGCTAAAGTTGGAATCTGGTAAACTCGAGTTTCGGATTTTGCTACCCCGTCACCCTTTGGTCGCCCGCCAGCCAAGAGACGCAATCTCTCTCGCATGTCAAACCCATGCGATGTGTTTTAACATCAATTCCTAATTACTACTACTCTTAGCAAAGCAATACTCAATCTTTATTGCCAAATTAATGCCTGCTTATTATCTATAGTTAGGATTTGGTAATTGCAAGCCTATTTAACCCTAAAGAGAGTGGGAACTCCATTAGCACAACAATCATATATTATTTTGGTGTGATTTGTTGTGGGTTGGTCAGTCTCTTTGTGGGAGACATGTTTTGTTGATGAGAAGAGTCGTCGGTTCTTTTGCCCAAGCAAAGCTCACCAAAACGAAACAGAAACCAGCCTGCTAATTTTATCCTGCACCACTTTACACCTTTTATCACCTCACAAATTAATCATCTATTCATTTTTGTTTCTTAAAGACTAGGCATAAGACCATGTACGAGACAGTTCTGAGACACCCCTTGTGGTCTCAGTTAATTAAATAATCAACCTCTCTCTTCCACCTCAGCATTTGGGACAACAACTAAATCACTCCATTTTTTTCTCCACAATGGTTGAGACCACTTTGAGACACTTCATGGACCTCACTTGATTCCCTTTATCCTACTCATTATTTTCACCTTTAATATTTAATTCAAATAAATTTACCTAACAAAATAAATTGAAATGTGAAATTTACTAACAAAATAAATTAAAGGCAAGAGCAGTATGTGCATGAAATGGCGAGAGCATTGCATGAAAATGGCGAGCTGCATGAAAATGGCGAGCAGCATGTACTCTGACAGCAAAGCAGACGCAACTTGTCTGACTTTTGCAGATCTGGGCCGGTCCGAAATGCTTGGACCATGGCCCAGGTCTCATTTGTTTGGGACACCTTTGAGACCCCCACTGTGATTTTTAATTGTCTCAGTTCTGTCCCAATTTTTAATTGAGACTCAATTGAGACCCCCAATGTACATGCTCTTATACTTGTGTATCTAATGTGAGTTCTATGTTAATATTGACTGCTATAACTAGTTTTTAATGCTATAAACAGGATGGGTGCTTTCCTTGTGCTCAGTGATAAAAATATATGGATCAATACTTTGCAAGAGAAAATTTTATTTTAAAATATCGAAAGTATACATAAAAAATTACATAAAATATAAAACTATGTACATATATAATAGATTTGTTTATTGAAAGTATCCTTACAAAAAGTAATATATTAAAAAATATATTATTTTCATTATAATGACAATTTGCTGCTCCCTCTGTCCCTCTAATAGTGTCTTACATCTTTATTTTTCACTATTCATTGATTATTTGATAATTTTAATATTTTAAATTATACATAATAATAAATTATAAAAAATAAAACTATGTGTTACGATGAATGTAGCAATATCTCACACAATAATTTTCACATTTATAAATCTACAAATATTTACAATTCAAACAACATTAACTTTATTGATGAATAGTGAACTAAGACATTATTAGAGGGACAGAGGGAGTGTATTTATTTGACCAAGATCCGAAATGCATACATCGGAATTCGACCGAACCCGACCCGAAAGAGAACGTACCCGACAGTTACCGAAACCGAACTAACTCAAACCAAACCCGATAAAAATATGTATAATTGAATTGTACATGAAACCGAAACAACCTTAACCAAATCTGATATGAACCCGATTCAAAAAATTGATAACCGAACCGTATCGAAATTGAAACAACCAAGACCAAACCCAATCCGATCGGATATTTGTCAACACTACCGAATGACACCCGAACCCGAACGCACCCGATCAAGATTCGATACCGAAGAAAAAAATAATTTTCCGAATTATACCAAACCGATTGGGTCTCACCTGTACCCGACCGAAGAGACCCGTTTGCCAGGTCTACTTCCTCGACTTGCTCTCGCTATTTCTTTTGTTCCTTTCTTTCTTTGAGTACCCGGAAAACATGGTGTTAACTATAGCGACCACCCCCCCCCCCCCCCCAGTATCGATGTCACGGATAACGAGTGTCGTTATATGACGACCTCGGTGACTGCATTATCTCATCCGGCTCCGAGGAGACAGTCCTGGACGTACCTTAAGGGATGGTTTTCATCTACCTGGAAACTATCGAGAATGTTGGTTTCCAGCTTCCCCTGTCTCAGTTTCGTCAATCTGTGCTAGGATACTATGAATTAAGCCTTACTGACCCGCCCCAGTTATCTGCACTTCCTCCTGGGTTTTGAGGTCCTCCGTTTGAGATTTGATTTTCCTCTTACCATCCCTATCTTTAGAGTGTTCTGTACTCCTGCTAGGACACCCCTTGACTAGTATTACCTAAAATTCTGGCCTGATGGCTTTAAACTCCTGCCTTACTTCCCCACTCGTGTTGAGTGGAAGTGGCGTTGGGTGTTTGTTGACGAAGAGGTGACGGGGCTTGAGATTCACAGCGTTCCCTTCCCAAAAGGCCCACCCAAGACGTGTGAGGTTGTCTCTCAGCATAGAGGAGATATCTTCCAGTCACCAATTCTTCTCCGTCATAAATGGCTTGTCTGTGAAAGTGGGGTTTGTTCTGCAAGACTCTGTTTTGCATGCCGTTGGCCTCACTTTATTCCCATTTGAGGGTTATCCCTCTTGCTGGTTCTGGAAATCTCAGGGGTTTAGGGCTCTTACCTTTTCTTACTTGTCTGTTGCTTGCCTGTCAACCTTTTTGCCTGCTTATTTGTCAACTTCTATACAAAATTGATGTACTTTCTTTTGTTTGTTTATTCTTCTGTACTTGTGCTTCTTTGCTACATCTCAGATATGTCTATTGCCAGCCTAATCAGCGACCTCGCCTCTTACATCGTAATGCTTCCACCCGTGTTACTCAACAAGCTGGCGATGCCGAGTAGGAGGTTAATCATGCTGAGCATGTTATCAATATGTCTGACATGAATGCCCATGCCTATGTTTATTGATCTTAAAGAGGTAGGCAGCTGGAGCATAAACGTCGTAGGACCGGTGGACAACCTGCTGAGATAGTCCCTGAGACTCCTCCTCCTCTGATTGTTCATGTCCCTACCGCCCCCCGTGGTGCCTTCTTTTGTTCCTCGATCTCGACCTCCTCCTCCTCTTCCTCCTCCTCCTGCAAACTTTACCCCCTGACTTGGGTGCATCCAGCTCTGAAGCCATTCGATTCCCAATCTCTCGCTCCGAGTTCCTTGCGCACATTTTTCCCCTTGGTCATTTCAATATCTGGCTCCAGGATTGTGCCCTTAACGTAGCCTGGCTCCAGACAGGGTTTAATTATAATTATAGAAAAGTAAAATATTTTAGTTGCAATATTAAAAATTCATTATGCAATGTGTAGTAGTTATAAGTTTATGACTCAATTAATACAACCCGATAATTATATCTTGATTTCTACAAATTTGCAGTTTAAACCGTGGATTTTCTATAATTTAAGGAAAGACCGTCTTTCAACAGACAGACTCATTTTAAAATTTCTTTTATTTATATTTCAGAAGGACTTATATTAGAGGTATCAATTGGACGGGATTGGGAAGAAATGAGACGGGAAATTAATAAATGGGTAATTAATGGGATTGGGCGGGATGGGAATTGATTATATTAATGGGAAATTTTGATCCCAGTGGGTTCCAATTTATGTTAACTCAATGGGAACCCAACAAATACCCAAAATTACCCAATTAAATACATATGTAATATTTTACATAAAAATTCACTAAAATGCACAAATTATACATGTTTAACGCATGTATAAATTAGTAGCTCAATAGTTAGGTGTTATTAAACAGACCGTCACTCATTCACATGTTTAAATTATATTCTAATCTTCCGGATAGGGTACAATTCTTATTTTTTCATTTTATTTCTCAACATTTAAGACCATAAATGAGCCGAGCTGAACTCAAACAACCACTATTTCAAATTCAACTCGCTTAAAATATCTCGAGTTCCAACACGACTCAAACTCATGCAAACTTGTATTCGAACTCGTAAATCATTCGAGCTCGTACAACATTCGACCTCGTACAACATTCGAACTTGTACAGCATTGAGCTCGTACAGTATTCGAACTCGTACAACATTCGAGTTCGTACAGCATTCGAGCTCCTATAGTATTCGAGCTTTGATCGAGCTCGTCCAACATTTTTCTGGTAATATTATTTCATTACAAAATTTATGATCCATTAACATGTCTACAATTATAGTATTTTTGCTCTGTAACTTTTTTACTTATCAATCTATTAAGCCCGCCCCTTATAAATAGCTCTGGTTCCGCCGCTGGTTACAAGTGGGGGTTATTTGGTAACTTTCTAACTAACTACCATTTGGTTCAAAAGAAACCAGGCAGCAACAACGAGTTGAGAAAGAAGTTTGGGATTTTAGTCAGTTAATTCAGGGAGTTGGTTAGCAAATGCGTTTAGCAATTTGGTTAGCAGCAGTTAGACTGAGGTCAAACTACCTTCTAGAAGAAAATCATCAGAGTAGTATATCAATTGAGTGATAGTACATTGCAGTATCAATACTTTCTTCCTCATCTTAGATTCTAAAGTTTCGATGTGCAATTCATTGTTTTCTTTGGATTATTGTGTAATTTTGGATCTTGTAACACTCAACCACATCAAAATCCTTGCATTTTTCAACCACAATTTTTCCATCGTTCTTCATCCTTTTTTCCCTCTTACTCAATATAAGAAAACTCTCATTTTAAACACAAACAAGAAACGGTTAGGTTAAAACACTTATATTTTAGAATCTTCTGCAACACAGACTTCTCGACGGTTCTTTTCTCATGTACAAACATTTAATAAACATGCAACTCCAAAAATGTTAAACACGAAATGCTGCCTTTCAACTATCGCCATTACAGTCGAACCATAGAGATAGGAAAAAGGGTGCTCTCTTGACAGGCGTCCGGTTAATAAACTTATATACAGATCACTTCTTTTTTACGTTATAAACTGCATTTGTTAAATTACATACTAAATTTTAAAATGTAAAAATATTTTTTATACTATATATTTTATATTTTCACATTGAAATACTTATTATTACTTGTTTTAACTTTTAAAATAAAATATTTATTTTCTCCATTTTAATTTTATTTTTCTACCTTTTATTCTTTCTTTTCAGGTGGGAGGCTATTATTTCATTTCAGTAATTTATTTAGTTTTTTCTTTTTTCACTTTTTTAAGTTTTTAAATTGGACAGTTTTTAAAATGATTTTTTGATTTAAAGTGTCGGAAGGAATTATCTATGTCATTCTTTATTTTTCTGGCAGCCTGAGTCATTAATGACTTTAGATTTGACATCCAAAGAGACAGTGAGGAGAAATCCAAGTCAAAATTGTATTATACGAACTTATGGCGATATTGTTTTCTAAGGATATAAATCATATTTGTAGACTTTGGGCTATAAGGAAGTTGAGACCAATTTTACTGATAAATCGATTGAGTTGGCCTCTAATACCTTTTGGAGTCAAATTAAAGTTAATTTTACGCATTATAAGTGATTTCAGTATACCAATGAAAAATATTTTTGGCAATTAAAATGATGGGTCCTAGTCTCCTAAATGAGGGAAATGGTCTTTATGGGTTAAATGGATGCAGACTTGATTTTTAGTTGGGGAGTTTCATTTATTTTGTTTTAATTGCTTTAAATGTTTTAATCAAAGGTGTATATGGGTCATTTTGTGTGCATATCTTTCGATACTTCACTGTATTTGTTCTGATGGTAGCCTTGGATCGATTTATTGTGGATACACTATGGCGATACGGGTGAAACCACTTATCCTCCACGTGCCCTTCTCATTGCCACATAGGCCTCTGTTCAATATTGTAATATCGATTAGAATAGAATGGCAATATTCAACTAGTGTTTCAGTGTTAATGGGTTAATCTCATACCATATGTTGTAATGGCACATTGTGCAAATTTGAGCTAATATAAAAAGGGATGGGAACGCTATAAATCCTCGTCCTAGTGACGATTTATTTTTTTTAAAATATAACATTTAAATTTTATAACAAATTACAACATTTAACATAAAAAGCACAATAGACTGTTCATAATCTTATAGAAAGAAATCTTTTCTAATTAGAGACTTTCTCTAGTAAAAGAAATCACCTTTTCCACAAATTTCCTAGTGTACTTCTCACTAGTTGGAGTAACCCATTATACATCATATCACTTTCGATATTTTAAATAGTTGAACAAAAAAATATCTTGCGCTTTCCGAGCGTACTCATTCTCACTCTCTCTTGAGCATCTAAGACATTATTCATGCCTCCTTCGAACTTCTACTTTTAAAATCTAACAAATCACATGCTTATTTGACAGTTTTAGCACAGTTTATTACACCAAATAAACTCCTTGTTAATTCATAACTTATATATACAAGAAAATAATGGCATTATCCATGTAAGAATGTTGGCAATTATTACACGCGAACATAAACGATGTATGAACAGAAACCATGTATGAACAGAAACCATGTATCAGATGATACAGATTTCATCCTACGGTACTTGCTGTATTTACAAGGGAGGTAAGCATCGACACTTTCGGTTGAGGACTGAATAACCTATATTTTTTAAAAATAAATTTTGAGCTTATGAAACCTTGGAGACGTGAAGATGGTACTAGCATCGAAAACTAGCATAAAGGTCTCTGAGAGCAGTATACAATGGTTCAGCAGCCTTGGGCCTGTCCACTGTACCAAGAAGGATGTCGGTTGTGGTAAGATAGGGATCACCATAAAATTGAAGATTTGTGTCCATCCTTGTCATCACCATGTTCCCTTCTAGCGACACCCCGATGAATGCCCCTGTAACACACACATAAGAGTGCCATAAACATATTAATAATGCGCATAACTATTGACTTGACGTTTCCCGTCTGCAGACATAAATAAGAACACTTCTAAGATGTAAAAGCTCTAAGAACATGATTTTAAAAGCTGGGGCCTTAAAAATAATAATTAGCCTATTTGTGGAGGCCTAAATATACAATTTAAACCAATAACATATATGGTAAAACCTAACATTTTTATGCAAACACCAAAACATCCTCAAACTTTCTAAGATAGATCCAATTGCAAACTTCAATTGTTTTGTGAGGTACAGATGGTGACAAAGGAAGTTTTTGAAAGACCAGCCATGACACTGTATCCCTTGCAGATTGATAGTTGTGATCAATTAGCGTCAGCATCAGCTTTATCAATTACGGAAGTCCAAATAACCAGTAAACAAAATTTTAATATGAATACAATTCAAGTTTGGAAAAGTTCTAGAAACTAAATGCCCCAATGTTCCCATTAGTGAAGAATTCTTATGCATGAACCAGAGAATCATATTAAACGTCAACATCTACAGAAAGTAAAAAAGAATTCAAGTTTCACACTGGCATACAAGCTCTAATGAACAATAGATGCACTAAATAAGTTCTTTATTAAACAAAAGTTTTGGATGTTACGGAGTTTGACCATCTGTAGACCATATTACAAATTTAATAATTAACGCATAATGATGTACAATCACATTACCTTTACTGCAGCTGTAAGTATAGCACATGCCAGAACCTCTATCTCCAGCTCTCATATCTGCCTCTATGACCCTACCAACTGGACCTGCTGCAGCACTACATCCAGCGCCAAGAGAA
>JAULKJ010000003.1:6423801-6436886 GCA_032355405.1 Rubia balearica
GTTTCTAAATATCAAATTTTAATGTACCATTAATATCCGTAATTAAAGTTATTGATGGTCAAACATGGCCTGAGAAAGTTGACAAAAAAGTAGGCCAAAAGTTGTGGGACGGAGGGAGTGTGTAGTAAGATAATGTCCAACACCATATCATACACATGTGGAGAAGGGGTTGTTAAACACGGTTATATCAGACTATTTAAGACACTTTGAGACACTTTCAAAGTGCCTTAAATGATCCCGCCTTTGATCAACATCGATCAAATGTGGTTCAAAAATTGCCTTTTATCAGTGGCCAAAATAGGTTCCGATTTCGCATACTATTTCCAAGGTACCAAAAAATAGCTATTGGAAACCAATCGATTTCCGACAGCCTCGAAGCTAGATTTGGAGAGAAAAAATATTGAAAACAAAACATATGCACGGGTGAAGAATCGAAAAAAAAACATAAAAAGCACAAAAAATACAGATGTACAGCGGTGACGAAGAATCGACGCGACGACTAAGGTTTTCAACGACGGGCATCTTCAGCGGTAAGCTTCAGCGGTGGAGCATCTGACGGCCGCAGTGGGGTGAGAGGCGGCAGAGGGGTGGAGGCAGGGGTGGCGGGGAGAGGCAACGGAGGGTACTGGAGGCGGGAGAAAGGTACTGGAGGCGGGAGACATGAAGATGAAGCAATACAACCTTGAGTTAATGGGTTTAGCTATTTTAACTCAATTGAAGACAGTTCTACAATTAGAACTGCCTTAAAATGGAAGGGTGATCTGGGATAGTACTTCCAAACTCGAAAGTGCTTTCGGACCCTAATTAAAGGTGGAACTGCCTTAAAAAAGTGACTCGGGAGTGAGTTTTGAACTCAGAACCTCTTTCAGACCTCAATTAAAGGCGATTCCAGTGAAACCGCCTTCCAGCAATACATTTAATAGAGGCTTTTCTACTAGTGAGACGACAATGCGTTTAATTATACAATAATAAAATTAATAAAGTTTAATTAAAGAAATAGTGTAACTCCAACTTATTATGGAACATAGCAGTGCTTTGACATTTTGATCCATAAAAATCCATACTACGCATTATTGCTTGCTCATGCCACTTTAGCACAAATGACAAAACAAATCACATGGATGGAGAAATCTAAGAATGCGATTCTGTGAGCAATAATATAGGGACTGCTATGATGTTGATAACTACTTAAATAAATGAAATGATTCCGTTATCCATAATCTAGTTTTCTTGGTGGGGCTGTTTCCTACGATTAATGGATGCAACAACTACGAAGTTTATAATAATATAGGAGCAACGTACTGTAATTGAAGCATAACAAACGCGTAATTCTAAAATAGTGGATACATGAACAAAATTTGTGATTTTGCATTGTTAAAGAGACACGTGGATGTGATTTTGTGATTCACCGACATTGGACTTGGAGATTTTTGGAGTACTATACGCTCGAAGGCATAATTGTTTTTTGAAAACAAGAGATGCGAAAACAAAGAGAATAAAATGACACAATTGCTTTTGACTCGCTCTTGTATACAAGCTGATGCGACAAGTAATAATTATGAAAGAGTAGGTATATTTTGAAAAAATAATGAGTCAGTTATGAAAGATATTGAAGTTAAAGAGGACATTATGGAGATTTTAAAAAATATCATTTGTCATTTTGTGTAATTTTTAAATTGTAACATCTTTATTGAAATGGAAGAAATAATAATTTTTTCATTTTATTTGAGACGGAAGGTGTAAAAGTTACTAGTGTAAACATATAAATACCAAAACACAAGTTTTTTTTCTCTAAACGGAGACTTTCTCTTTTTAATTTTGTTCAATTAATTTGAGTAGAAAAATAATTAGGAATAACAAGACCTATTAGTCCTACTCCTTCATCCTTACCATAGAAATGGCAAATTGGTGGACTGGTCGAATATGAGTTGAGCAACGTGGGTAGTTTAAAATATGGGTATGATCCATTTTGACCCATTTTATGATGGGTCAAAAATGGATTGGGTTGAAATCTGTTCAATCCACTGGTCAAAAATCATTCAACTCGCTGGTAAAAAAATGAGTAAACTCGCTGGTTGTACCCATATATGAACCTATATGAGTTTGTATACCAACTCGTATGGGTAAAATCCGCTAATTTCAACCCATATCTTGACCCATGTGAATTTATATATCATCTCATACATTAACTCATATGAGTTTATATACCAACACATATGAGTAAATCCACGGATTTGAAGCCATATGGGAAATCTGCGGCCAACCCACAAAACCAACCCGCCCAACTCATATTTTTCAAGTACCCATTTGACTCATTACCCATTTAATTCATTTCTCATTTTATTAATACTCACTCAGATAGACATACTCACGGATTGCACGCATCTTTTGCCACCCCTACCTTACCATAACAACGTACTCTAACTCCTCATAAAAATATAATACTAATAATAATCCGTTCAATAATGATATTAATAACACGCAATTCCTGAGGATATTTTACAGTCGAATTTTTAGATTAAAAAATAGTGAAAAAGTTTTGTATAAAAGCAAGTCCAACGGTTCTCTAATTTATTTTTTTCAAAATGGAGACTCAAAACTCATATTCTCTATATATTTTTGCTTCAACTCTAACAGATTCTCCATTATATTTATTACACGGTAATGATTTATTTTGTAATTTAAATCAAACCCTTATATTTACTTGAAGAAAAGTTTTTAAATGGATAACTTTATAACTTCATTTTAAAAGATAATTAAATAACTTTTAACTATTTATTTATTCTATATAATTTAAAATGACGATAATGAAATTCATAAAACTCATCAAATTAGACAAATACAAAGTTTCCAGTACATCCAAAATAAACAACCTTTTAGAATCTAAAAATATTATAGAAGTAGAATTTCAATATATATATATATATATATATATCCTTTTACTATTTCATTATTTCTCATTGAGTCAATAAAGAAGACTATAACTAATTTCTTAATATCATATTCATGTCGTGATTCACGTTAATTATTATTTGAGATTCATAAGTTTAAAATACCACTTTTTTAAAAAATATTTCTAATGAGATTATTACTCGCTTCAAACTTGTTAGGATACCACTCATATTTTTCAAGAGTCAAATTTCTTAACGTTGACTCAAATTTCATTGATATATTAATGGATTATATTACTAAGGATAATTTTATTAAATTTGATTTGAAGTATACTATTATTAATTATTATTTTTACAATATTTAATTTTATATATAATTAAAATAGTACTCGTCAAGCGTGTGCATTGAACATCGTGAAAAATGTGACATTTTTAGTAGAATGTGGGAAGTGCAAGAGTTCAAATTTAGAATTTCTTACCATGTTGGAAATATTGGTATTAATTTAAGTTGTTAAATGAATGATTGCATTGATGATAACATTCTCCAAATTTTGTTTTCTCTCTCTACCAATATAGAGAACCAAATTTCGATTTGAAGAAAATCTCTATTTTGGAGAACCATATGGGGAATCCATTGGAGCAAAAAAGTTGCCCAAAATCTCTAAAAATAATGAAAATATCTATATAGAGAATGTGTTGGACTTGCTCTGATACCGTCTCATAGCCCAATGATTGATGTGTAATATAATAAAGTTTAGTTAGATATGAGGTTTCAAATATAATTAAAGAAACTTTGAGAGAGTATGGAGGTATCTGGGTGTAAATATAACTTTTGGGGGTGTTGGACATAAATAAATGAGGAATTAATAATTTTGAGTTATAAGAATTTCGCGGGTCAAGAATTCAGATCAGATAAATTCGCGAATTAATTTTTTATGTATTTCCATGTAATGCTTAGGGTTTTTACTACCAGACTCGTTGTTTCACTTTTAGTACTTGATGTGTCCACCAAATCTTGTGGTGTTTTTTCAAAAATCCCTTTTCACTAAAATTATGTATTTTAAAGTTAAATTTTGATCTTTTAATGTAAAACATTGTGTTAATATGTTAAATTTTCTACACTTTATACATTTTGACACTAGTTAGTGATATTCTATTATCTTATTTTAATTTTTAATTTGTACTTTCATCTTTATTGATGTGTTAGTTTTTCATCGCATCGTCTTAAAAATTAATATTGATGTTTATTATTTTTGAATATTAGATATTTATTTAATGTACTGTATTCTTGATGTTTCAATAGTGTGAATTGATTTAAATTTTAATATTGATTTTTAATTTTTCCAATATATGTGTCATATTTAGCTTGATGTTTAAATTTCATGTGTATTTTTATTCAATATTTACCGATTTTAGTTTGGTATATTTTATAATGTATTTATTTAGTTTTAATTATTCTCATTTGATGTTATTATATATTTTTTATATAATTTTTAAATATTTTAATGTGTATTTTAAATGTTTTCCTTTGATGTTTAATTTTAATTTTTTAAAATTAATGTGTATTTTAGTATTTTTATTCAATGTTAACATTTATTTTACTTGTTGTGTATTTTAGTATTTTATTTTATTTGTTTAGTATTTTATTTTGATGTGTATTTTTAGTGTTATCATTTGATGTTTGATTATTTTAGTTTGATATGAAATTTTTGTGTTTTATTTTTTGTTTAACTATTTTAATTTTAATATGCGTTGGAAGTTGAATTATTTTTGTTAGAGTTTTAACCCTTTTTATTAGATGTATAACTATTTTAATTTGATGTGTGTTTCTAATATATTTATTGGTTTTTGATTTTTAGTTTAGTGCTAATATTAATATTTTAATGTGATATTTTAACTATGATTGATTTATAATTTAAATTGAGGTGTTAGTTTCAATTTTTTTAAAAATAGCATGATTAATGGGCCACGAGCCTATCTAAACTGAGCCGAAAAATACACCTCTGTAATGTCCAAAAAAGTAAAACAATTCCTCAAGGTTGAGGTTAATCATCGGCAGACTAAACAGCACCAGTCCAGGAAAGACGCCGGAACAACGTCGAAAACACAACGAATAAGACGATTAAAAATGAAAACCCGAAACATAACGGCGGTGATTTTGACGAGTCCGATGGTTAGATTTCGAAGAATTCCATTTAAACGAAAACAACCTAATGAATTCCGTCAAATTGGAACAAAAAACCGACTGATTTTCAATGTTATTCCAGAAAAGCGGTCTACCGTAAATGCGAGAAACCGATTGGAACAGGGACGAAGCGACTAGAGGCACGGATAATCACCGAAAACAGGCGAGCAAATGGAGAAGAAGACTTTTGGAGTTTTTTCCCCGTATAATTGTAGTTGAGTCCTTAAGATTTTTATGCTTTTGAGAACTGACCCGGTTCAAAATAATTGTAAATTTAACCCAAATTTGATTTGCCTTTTTCCTTCTATTATTAAATGAGTTGCATGAGCACAATCTCAAAAGAAAACCGTCCAGCATTTTGCTTGTGCGTGTAAACAAGGATAGCTAATTACTTTGCTCCTGCGAAAATTTAAAAGCTCTCCGGGGATTGAATTCATATTCCAACTGAAAAAGTGTAGCGGTCGTTGAAATAAGGGAACCTGATGTATTTAGGCTGATGATGGTTGGCCACAAAACAAAATACAACTTACTTAATCAGTTTATAGTTAGTTAAGGGGAGTTAGCAGTTAGAAAATATTTTTTTATCTATTATAGAATACTAGTTAGCAAAGCTGTTTGGATCCTTCTAGAACTATAGAGGTTATAATCTTCTATAAATAGTCGTGTATATGCTGTTCAATATTCAAGTTAATAACACAGAAAAATTTCCAAATATTCTTTCCTTTCTCAGTTCATAAACTTTCCATTTTGTTCATTTGTGAAGATCATGTAAATCAAGAATCTCTTTATGGTATCAGAGCAATCAGGATTGATCCTAAACTTTGTGATTTGTTGTCAATTGGTGTTGAATATTTTATTTGCCTTCAGAATGAGTCAATCTGGATTTGCGACCTATAAAGGACGAAGGACTAAGTACGTGTTGAATGGCGAAGGTTTCTTGAAGTTGAGGCCGGAGGATCCACTCTGCTTACAACCTCCTAATCATGCGAGCATGGCGATTGTGAGCCAACTGCTTACTGACCTGAATTACCTCACTTGGAGCTAGAAGATGGTGAAGGCGTTAGGCGCCAGGAATAAACTCTGCTTCCTCACTGGTGAATTCAAAATTCCAGAGGTAGATTCACCTGTCTGTGATTACTAGGATAGGGTGAACTCTACTCTTATATCTTGGATTCTGAGCTCCATGAAAAAAACATTGCTGGTGGATTTGCTTTTGCATCTGATGAAAGAAAGTTGTGGAAAGAAGTCAAGGAACAGTTTGCTGTGAGCAATGGACCTCTCTTCTATCAGTTGAGGAGAGACGTGTTCAATCAAGCAGAAAAATAACAAGATTAATCAATTTTACTCTGATTTGAAGAAGCTTTGGGATGAAATGGATATTTTGAGGCCAAAAAGGAAATGCACTTGTTGTAATTGTACATGCAATTGTGGATATTATGAAGTGCTTGCAGCCTATGGGAATGAAGACAAGCTACATCAATTTCTCGTGGGACTCAATGATGAATATGAAGTGACATGAAATCATATTCTAACTATGGATTCGTTGCCTAGTGTGGGTAAGGCGTATTCTCTGATCTCTACAGCTGAGCATGAGAAGAACACTTAGCTCAACTATGTGAATGTGGGAGATAATTCTGCAATGTTTGTCCGGAAAGCATCATTTGCAGTTAAGTTTGGCCAAAGGAAGAAGGAGATTGAAGCTAAGAAGCTTCTCAGATGTGATTTCTGTCAGAAGAATGGTCATGCCAGAGAAAATTGCTTCAAAATTGTGGGATATCCTGATTGGTGGAACGATGGGACAAAAAATGGCAACAATGAAGCCGAGATACACAGCAAATATTGCTGTAGGTGGACAAATGAGGATATGGAAAGGGGTACTCCATTGTAGCTGATGGAGTACAAATCATTTGGAAGTAGAAATCAAGTTAGAGATATGCCTGGTAATTGACAGTCTATGATTGTAGATTTTATACAGCAACAACTTGGGAAAATGATGAAGGAAAAGGGAAAGAAGGTTGCATCTGGCTACTCAGGACAATTTGAGCATGCAAACTACAACCATTTCAGTGATTTCGCAGGTAGTTTTCTAACTCATATTTCTTGTTCTGCAACTCTTTGTGAAAGTGATGAATGGATTATTGATCGTGGTGCATTTGCACACATGTGTGGCAACTCTAAAATGTTCTCATTCTTGAAGCCTAATGATCATAAAACCCCAGTACTGTTGCCTGATCACTCTAAAATCAGTATTGATGGAATTGGATCTATGAAATTGTGTGAGGATATCAATCTTAATGTGTTTTGTCTGTGAAAGCTTTCCAGTTTAACATGTTGTCAGTCCAAAAGATTACTTTGAAGCATAACCTACACTTTAACTTCTTTCCAAATATGTGTGTTATACATGTGCTCATGACTGATATTATTATAAGGATTGCAAGAGAAAGCAATGGACTCTACATTTTTGAATAGAAATTGTTTGATAAGAAAGAAATAAAGATTTGTCTAGACTTATTCAATAGAAATAAGTATTCCGTATTAGTTTCTTTTACGGGTGCTGTAAATAGTGATGTCTTGTTGATGCATAATAAGCTAAGGCACCCCTCTGATCTTGTAATGAAACATATGAAATTACCTGAAATCAGTAATACATGCTCTGCATGTCCATTAGCAAAACAAACCAGAATATCCTTGTCTTCAATTAATTCAAATAATGGTTTTGAAATGTTGCATGCTGATCTATGGGGACCGTATAGAATAAAGAGTTTAAATGGTTCAAGATATTTCTTAACCATAGTAGATGATTACATAAGAACAATGTGGAATCTTCTGATCACCTCTAAGGATACAGTGGTAATAGCTCTTAAACAATTTTTTTTGATTATGATCATAAATCAGTTTGATGCATCTATTAAAGTCATAATGACTGATAATGGTACAAAATTTGTAAATAAAGAATGTCATGACATTTTGAATGAGCTAGGAATTTTACATTTTGAATGAGCTAGAAACAAGCATCCAGACAATGGAATGCTGCGTTTACTGAATATCTTGCTCAGTATGGTCTTGTGCAATCCAAGCATGATCACTTTCTTTTCCTCAAGCACTCAAGCAACTCAACTTTGCCTCTCTTGGTCATGTAGATGACGTGATGATTATCAGCAACTCAGAACCTGATATAAATCGCTTGAAGCAGCATATTCATAACAGAATCAATATCAAGGATTTGGGGCGTGTAAGATATTTTCTTGGCATGGAAATTGCAAGATCTCTAGCTAGTTTGTTTATCAGTCAATCCAAGTATGTCTCATATATAATAGGAGATATGGGAATGAAAAACACAAATGTCGCAGCATCTCCTCTTCCTGCAAATTGGCATGCTGAAGACAAAACTCCTCCTATCATTTTGGATCCAAGACTTTATAGAAGGCTTGTCGGGAGATTGTTGTATTTGCCATTTACAAGGCCTGAACTCACCTTTTCTATCCATCAACAGAGTGAATTCATTTATCATCCAGCACACCATCATTGGCGGGGGGTGTTTTGCATATTGTCAGGTATCTCAGAGGTTGTATACATCATGGGTTGTTCTTTCCATATCAGAGTAATTTGAGCTTATCTGCTTCTTGTGATGCAGATTGGGCTACTTGCAAGCAACCTAGGAGATTAGTTACTGGATTTTGTGAGTTTTTGGGAGATTCTTTGATATCTTGGAAGTCCAAGAAACAACTTATTGTACCTAGATCATTCGCAGTATCTGAGTACATGAGTACGACTCTCACTGTTGCAGAACTTAAATGGATCTCTTATCTGTTGAAGGATTTTCAATCCCCTACTCCTTTGCCTATTCCATGTTGTAACAACATTGCAGCCCTCCAGATAACTGAGAATCATGTTTTTCATGGAAGGACAAAGCATATCTCTATTGCCACTTTGTTAGGGAATCCTATCTTCAAGGCTTTATAGATCTTCTTCATGTCTTTTCTAAGGAACAACTCGTTGATGGGTTCACTAAGTTGCTGCCTTCTACTGTTATGTATCAATTCTTCGCAAGATGGACTTTCGATACTTGAACTAGCCTATCTTGAGAGGGGAGTGATGTAGTATTCATACTAATACTGATCGAGCCACGAAACGGAATACAACTAACTTGATCAATTTATAGTTAGTTAAGGGTAGTTAGCAGTTTGAAGATATTTTTCTGATCTGTTACAAATTAGTTAGCAAAACTGAGTGGAATCTTCTGGAACTATAGAGGTTGTAATCTTCTATATAGTCTTGTATATGCTTTTCAATACTTGAAGTTGATAACACAGAAAAATTCCCAAATATTCTTTCCTTTCTCAGTTCATAAACTTTCTGTTTTGTTCATTTGTGGAGATCCTATAAATCAGGAATCTCTTTAGAGCCTCCCCAGGGGGCGGACCAACCAGGCCTTACCCAAGGCTGAAACTCGTAAGATTCTTTTATCAAAGAAGAAAAGCAAAACATACTCGTTATATATTTGTACTACAGGAATTTTTGTTAGAAAGAAGAGTAGGCATTAAATCTCGGGAAAAAAAGGGAGTTTCCAAGTGGCTTCTACTAGGACACTGATCACCTAAATGCAAATTCAATCCAACAAACATGTCAGGAGATAAATGTGAACAAAAGCAAATTCACAGCTCTAATTATTGATATGCTCTCACTGCATATGAACACTGGTGATTGATCACTCGAGGGTGTAAACTTCCACACGAGTGCTGCTTATGAAACAAACTTCCGTACGAGTATATCAAATGAACAATGACAGTAGTAGTAGAATCAGCACAGTAAATTTACATTCCAAACAACAAAGGAAACAAAGTACTCACGGAATGAAGTATGCTATTTGACACAGAGTTAAGATCCCATTGAATAAACATCCAGCAATGCAGTCTATAGAACAGGACAAGAAACTGATTAATGGGACAGGAGGGTCAAAAGAGTTTTTTGAGACATTTACGTCCTCCTACTTAAAACTCGCCAAAGCATTACAAGATATAGGATTGCATAACAAGACCTACATGGTCTTTATGCTAAAAATAGGTTCCTTCTGGTGGCTGGACCAGCTTACGGTTATGTGTTGCAGACATCTCTTTCTTCAGATGTGTCAAGATGTCTTCCATGGTGAAGTCACGCTGCCAGTTTGCCAGGAGTGGAAACTTTTTGGGATCAACCTGGATCAAATAGTTGCATTGCATCAGATGTTGAGCTTTTGTAAGAAATTTAGTATATACAGGCCACGACACTGTCTCAGTACCACTTTGAGATCATAATTTTCCTAGCAAATAAAAACTTCCGCACTAAAAGACAGTGCAGGCAGGACTAACCCGGAGACTGTATAGAAAAATTTTATATGCGACAGTGGCATTAAATAATTATAACATATATGTTCGCTTATGCACAGATTTAGAAAAATTCGACAAACAAAACTATTTTTATTTATATCATTAGGTTCACAGGGACCATGTACGTGGACATAATCATGCTAATCATTCCAAAAAAAAAAACAGCAGTACAAATCTATTGCTATCATTATCATCATCATCATCTAGTACCAATTTTTTCAAAGTAAGATAAGGCACCATTATATAACAGATGGAATTTCATACCACTCCAGATTCATGGTTGACACAGGTCATGTTGACCCGAGAATGGAAACGAACACTAGGTGGCTTCTCAGGATAATCCTTGTCACAGAACAGTTTCAACTGGTAAATGCGACCCTCGTGGACGGACTGAAAAGGATAGGCCACATTGTGAATAATATCACCAAAATGTTGCACCAGAGAGAAAAACAAGGTAATAAAAACATGAGGATAAAATCAAAGCATTTTTCATAATTTTTAAAACAGCAATCAGCCATAACCATCCAAGCTGAAGGAATGAACGAATAACTGTGTAGACATATAAACTATGCTGTAACCTTATTTTGATAACTAGTCCGGATATACAGGGCCATGGTAAGTGGTAACAAGCAATTCTTAAGTTTTATTAGAACTTGGATACGTGCAAGACCTAAAATATAAGAATCACAGTGAAATGCATTTGAAATTTGAGAAATAATTGAAATGCCAAGTTTTATTTGACCCTGGAAATGCACAAGATCTCTTTCCAGGGCACCTTTTACCCAAATCTACAATTTCTTGGGGAAACACCCAACCCTAATGCAGATTTAACAATGTAAACTGTCAAATTTTAGGCCAAACACAGACACCCCTAGAAAGAGTATGCTCAGCTGCAAAAAAAAGGTAAAGTGCTTACATTGTGGGGACCAATAATGGTGCCTGTCCAAGAACGCATGTATATATCATCTCCATCATCCATCCCATAGCTCACGGTACCATCTCCAATACCCTTCTCGCCGCGTTCAAGTTCCTCCAGCAATCTGAAGTTTCTGGGCACTGCACATAAACTTAATGGTTGAGACTCTAGAATTCCAAACACAGTTGCATTATGCTACACCGGTTGACAACTAAAAGAACAGCAGCCTCATTCACGTGTAATAGGCGGCAGAGTATTACATACAATCATCATGAACTTAATCCTATAACCAGAAACTCTCAAGGACTCTCAACTTCCCTTAGCGGTAAGGAGTCAGGAGGCTGCACTGCCAAACCTACTATTCGCTCATCACAGCACATTATCAGGCACACGAGCCAATTCTAGACCATTTCATGCATCCCAGATAATAATATGCAGACTTACAGATTGCACCGAGCCAAATATCGGCAAATAAGTTTCAGAGATACAAGTGATTGAAACATAAACACCCCTTCAATCAGCACTGAGCACACATAAAAGCAACCACCCTTGGTAGGAAGTCAACCCTACCGAACTCCAAGAAAATACACCAGAAGACCGCAAAAACGTTTCGAGGTCAACAAATCTTGAACACAAAAACCCTGGCCACTATGGGACAGTAAAGCTACCAATTCAGATGCCTAAACTACAAAACCCTAAGGAATCAACGAGAAAAGTAAGTAAACAACTACAAATTCATTCAATTACGAAAAAACCCAAAATTAAACACATCAAGATTCTACGCTGAAAACAGTCAAAACCATACCCTTCCTCCATCTAACACATAAAACCCAAACCCAACCTCCATCCAACACATAAAACCCAAAAAACTACAAAATATCGACTCATATCAACTAAAACTCACCCGAAAAATGAAAAATATCAACATAAGAGATAAAAACTAAAAACATCAACCAAAAAACTATGGTATATCAAGAGTATAAATTCTTGACTATGAAAATTGTAAAACCTCCCTAAAAAAACTATAAATATCAACCTATATCACCCAAAATTTACAAACATCAACTCCCGCCACCTAAATCTCACTTAGAAAATGAAAAATATCAACATGAAAAAAAGTAAACATCAACTCCTATCACCTTAACCTCACCCAAAAAATTAAAAATATAAACATGATAGAAAAAAATAACTACGACTAACAAAATATCAACTGACAACTAAAAATAATAAACATCTACTACTAACAAAACATCAAATGAAAATCATAAGACATCAACTACAACTAACAAAATATCAACATCAAACTAAAAATCATAAACATCAATTACAACTAGGAAAATATCAACTAAAAATTATGAAATATCATCAAAACTTAACTTGTAAAATTTAATATTTACCTCAGCATTACAAAGAAAATACACACATTACAAAGCAAGACATGCAATATGCTTCACAAAGTTTATTAAAAGAATAAGTCATCTTCAATATGCATCATTACAAAGCAAATACACACATTACAAAGCAAGACCTGCAATATGCTTTACAAAGTTCATAAAAAAATAAGTCATCTACAATATGCAGCATTACAAAACAAATAAACACATTACAAAGCAAGACCTGCAATATGCTTTACAAAGTTCATTAAAAAAATGATGGAGATCAGGGTACGACTACCACTATAAATGAAGACATTCCACGTCTTGATCAAACATTCAAGGGTTATGTTC
>JAULKJ010000003.1:6454466-6467589 GCA_032355405.1 Rubia balearica
ACCACCGTCCCATCATCCACACCACACCCACAGCCCACCCAAACCCAAGTCGTTCCGCCGTACATCGGAGAAGGAGAAAGAACGGCGGAGAAGGAGAAAGGGAAGAAAGAACGGCGGAGAAGAAAGAAAAGAAGAAGAAAAGGGGTTTGAGGGTATAAATGTAATTCCTTCTTTTTAAATTTTTTTTTCAAATGGGTAAATATTCATTTTACCGAATTCCGGGCTAAATCCACTGGAATGGGTACGTTTGTACTTGCACTTACTATCTAGAGTTATATTTGCACTTTCTATTATCAAATGATTATATTGACACTTATGTGAATTAGGTAGGGTTATAAAAGCACGTTTCTCTTATTGTTATTAGTAGACAACTTTGATATTATTTTTAATTATTTAAGTAAGGTTCTTATAATTTAAAAAATATTTACAAATATAAATAATCATAATATAAACTTACAAATTATAGAAATGAGGTTTTTATGATTGGTTCATCGTTAGACGGTGGAAGAAGAGACGCTCACAATATATCATTTTGTAGGTAATTATAGTTCAAAAAGTTACAGACCATTCATGAAAAATATTATTTTTATAATTTTTGCGGTCAAATTATAATTATTTATAATTCAAGATATATATTAAATCGTGGGAACATCATTGCAATAAATGGAATAAACATTGAGTCACTCCATTAATTAAATTAATTATAAAAGGAACTAGTCTAACTGTTAGCGTTAGGTGGCCTAAAATAAAACTTTGTGAAAATTATAATATCACTCGTTTGATTACATCATGCCGGCGTTATTTAACTGGAGGGCCAGATATTTCTAAGAAGTTTTTTTTTGCAGCGGGATGTCATTGCGACGACGGTATTTCTATTTTTTTGTGACGTGACGAGGTCATTTTCACTAGTTTATCTTTGATGGTAGCAGCAGAAAAAGGATGCTCAAAACTTTTATTACAACCTGGACGCCAAGACTTTTCTGGTGACTACAATGGTTACCGAGAGCTTTCTCCTGCGACGTCACGATTTCTCTTCGTTATTTGTTTTTTCTACTTGGTAATTTTTCCCTTTTCAGCGTGGGAGGCTCTTAATTCAGTACTTTTCCCTCCCTTTCCTTTATTTAGTTCTCTTTTATTCTCTCTTTTTTCAGATTCATAAAAAGAGTGGTATTTAAATGTTTTTTTTGGATTTAAGTCTTGAGTATGAATTGCCTTTGTCAATGTACTTTTTCCTGGAAAAATATAATTGACTCCAGATCTGTTATCCAAAGATTCAAAGACGGTGAAAAGAAATTCAAGTCAAAATCGTTAAAACAGACGTTGGCGATTCCATTATTTTTGAGGATTTAAATCAGATTTGTAAACTTTGGTCCATCGTGATTATCCTTTTGGGATCAAATTAAAGATAGTTTTACGCATTATAAGTGATTCATTTACACCGAAGAAAAAATATTTTTAGCATTTAATACAATCAGTTTCAGTCTCCTAGTTAAAAGAAAAGGTCGACCGGGTTAAATGGAGACTAAGTTGGATTATCAGTTTGGAAGCTTCATTTCTTTATTTTTTATTGCCTTTATATTTGATCATAAATGTATATGAAATAATTTGCGTGCGCTTTGTTTGTTGCTTCATTGCAGTTGGTTATGTTTAATAGTCTCGGGTCAATATTATTAGACACCTACATAGTGAGAACACTTATCCTTTGTATGTCCTTCTCATTTCTATACCGTCCTTTGTTTAAAATGTAATATTAACTAGTGTCTTTGTGTATCTCTTATTGCCACAGAGTTTTTAGATTATAATTGAAATATTTAGGTAGCACCTTTGTCACATATCATTATTTGTTGTAATCGCACATTGTGCAAAAACTGAGCTTAATGAAATAGGGATGACAGCCCTATAAAATATCCTTTTAGAGATGATTTATACAAAAAATAATAATTTAAAGGCTAGAATTTTTTCTCTCTCTAAAATTCAATTTTATTCTTTATTATGTTTCGAAGGTTTGATTTTTATATTACTAACTGCTAGTGGAGTACCATCGCGCGTTGCACGATATTATTAATTACAAGGTGCAATATTATTAATTAAAATATTATTATTAGTTTTTATATACATTTTGTATCTTACGTTTAAATTGAAAATAAAGAATTTTATTAAAAAAATTTAAACTTTAGTCATCTAAGAAAATTATACTGTGTTATGAAGTGAAATAATTAATTTAGTTAGAAACCGTTACATATGGAATACAATAAAAATTAATTATTTTTATAATACTTTATTCAAATCAATTTAAAAGTAATTATTCATATGTTTAGATTCATTTTAAAATGTTATCATAATTATATGTATCTCATTGCAATAACAAAAAATAAATATCAAATGATCTCATTAGTCCAACTAATTATAAAAGGTTCTCATTTAATAATTAGTCAGTATAAAATAAGACTGTCATATAATACTTCATTCCAATTATTTTAGAAGTAATTATTTATATGTTGAGATTCATTTAAAAATGTTATCATAATTATATGTATCTCATTGCAATAAATAAAAGTAAACATCAAATGACCTCATTAGTCCCACTAATTATAAAATGTCCTCATGTAACAGTTAGTCAGTATAAAATAAGACTATCATATATAAATAAATAAATAATATGTATACATATTTCTATAAAAAATAGTCAAATCCAAACATTTTGTTATTTCATATAAATTGTTTCTTTGATTTTTTTCATTGATATATATATATATATATATTACAATGAGATATGTATGGCTTTAAATATATCTTTAGAAGTTATTTATTCTAATAAGTTATCATTGATTATATAAAGTAAAGAATTAAATCAGTAACATGTTACAATATTAGTGTGATATTTTTAGACAAGTTGAGTTTATATTAGTCAAAATACATGAATATTCCTGGTTACCTTCACCATCACACCAAAACACAAAAAAAAAACAAAACAAAACAAAGAAGTAAACGGTACTTGAGATTAACAAAAGGAAGATTTGTCCATGCAAATACTTGCAGCTGGTTATGATTAGCAAATTTGCTATGCAATCTGTTAGGTCCAATTGTTTCCACCTGATTTATAATGATTAACGGAACAAAACAGAACATAAAAAGCAAGGCAATTTCTTTAGAAAACATGTATTTTTATAGGTATATGAAAAAATTGGGTTAAATTATAATTATAGAAAGATGAAAAATTTTAGTTGCAATATTAAAAATTTACTATGTAACTTACACTAGTTGTAAGTTTATGACCCGCTAATGCAACCCAAAATTTTTATCTTGATTTCTTCTAGTATGCAATTTAAATTCTGATTTTTTCATAACTTATGGAAAGAGTGTCTTTTAAGAAACAAACTCCTAAAGTAAATCTAAATTGAATATAATTAAAACAGTAATAAGAGATTAAAACTAAATTAAATAATATCATAAATTGAAATGAATTGAACTGCACATGAATCGGAAAGAAACGAGTAACTTTCATTCCAGAACCTAAAACATTCATTGAATATAATGCTTCATGACATTTAAATTTGTCATGACTATTATTTTTATGCTGCATTTTTGTTATGCAAAATTTGCTAGAATTTGATGGCAATATACTCTCGGTCCTAGATACAATTGTCCAGTTTGATTTTTGAAATTAAACTGATTCAATTTTGACCATAAATTTTTATTAATATATATAATTTTTAAATATTATTATTTTATATAGTGTTATATTCATTGGAATCTTTAATTTTAAAATATTAGTTTTCAAAATATTTCTACACACTTTAATAAAAATATGAATAATTAATTATATAGTTGACTCTACAAAGTTAATTATTATTATTTTGAAAAGTCAATCATTTCCAGATGGTGGGAAAAACACCCAGCGACGATTACAATGAAGTGAAATTGACATCCAACCTAACTAGTTTTTAGCAATAACTAACATATTGCAAGAATATCTAAACTACATATCAACCTTACTGGTCGTCTGTACTATTACAGATTAGAGATCCAATAAAAATTGTAATATTGCTCTCCGGGATATTAACTAGCTTCCCGTGAAAATCATAACCACTTGGCAGAATCACTATGTCAAACCGGAATCTTCTACAACTGTAACACCACTTGATCCAACCACGATCTATATTGAATAACAAAAATATAAATTAAAATAAATTATCGTTCCCCATCTCTTCTAATAGGAAGATGAGGGGAACAGATTGAAGAAGAATGGATGCGACAAGACGGGAGAGAAAGGGATGCCGTCTAGGTTTTTAAGGAGAGGGAGAGAGCAGGGTTTGGGAAAATGTTATGATAGTAACTTTTGCAAAATATTAAACTTCTTTTAGTTAGTGTGTTGATAGAATTTAATTGCAGTTGTTGATCTCAAATTTTTTCACTTTTCTTCAAATGTCGTCCATATTTATGTAATAAGAGCATCTTTCACTTAGATTTTTTTACCTGATTTTAATCTTCAAACATTATGCTTATTTATCAAGCTTGTATAATAAGGTAAAATACCGGGAAAGACGGGTTGAATTAGAATAATAAAAGGGTAAAATATTTTACTTGCAACATTAAAAATTTATTATGCAACGTGCAGTAGTTATAAAGTTTATGATCCAATTAATGTAACCCAAAAACTTTATCTTCACTTTTTAAAAAAATTTGCATTTTAAACCTTGATTTTCCGTAACTTATGAAAGACCGTTTTTCAAGAGACGGACTCGCATAATAAACTAATAACTATCCATTTTCTAAATTAAAAAATATATAATTTTGTTAGAAAGAATGATCCCATAAATTAAAAAGACAACAAGGCAGCTAGCTAGGCCTGATGTACATTAATACTAATTAAGAGATGGAATCGTGGAATGGAGTGGATCGTGGTGAATTAATTGAAAACTTAAAATTATGAATTTGCCAACCCGGCGAAGACAGCAAATTCCCCAGTTTTTGTATTGGGCATTAAAATTCCATTAAGTCAAACACGTGAAGCTTTAATTACCTGCAGCAGTGCTAAGATAATGAGCAAATAATATTATATAACATTTGCTTTGCATGAATCCATCAAAGTCAACTCAAATAAGCAATCGGCTAGTAGGAGAGTGTATTTTACTGTGATGCAGATTCTAATTTGGTTAAATGTTTGGGTGCGCAATGCAAGTTTTTGGTGGTAGGTTTGTTAATTGTTATTGAAATGTGTTGCTTTTCTTTTATTTTTTTAATGAAAAAGTTGCGCTTTGCAAGTCGTTGCTAGGTTTGTTATGGAAATTTAGGCGTTGCTTTTATTGTGTTAGGTTACTTTCTTTTCGTTGTATTTGAGATGAACAAAAGTAATTTAGATAAATTAATTGGAAGGCAAAGTCTTGGGAAAAATCATTTTTCCATAGGTTTATGGAAAGACGGGGTTTAATTAGAATAATAAAAGGTAAAAAGTTTTAGTTGCAATATTAAAAATTTATTATGCAACGTGTAGTAGTTATAAAGTTTATAATCCGATTCTTGCAGCCCAAGAATTTTATCTTCATTTCTTCTAATTTACACTTTAAACCACGGTCTTTCCACCGTCTTTCAAGAGACGTACTCTAATTGAATTGAACTAAAATTAATATGTAAATAAATAAAATTGATGTAGTTTTATAGGCAAAGTCTTGAGAAGGACAGGGTTTATTAAAATAGTAATAAAAAGCTAAAAGATTTTAGTCACAATATTAAAAAATTATTATGCAACGTGCAGTAGTTATAAGTTTTATGACCCGATTAATGCAACTCAAAATTTTTATCTTCATTTCTTTTTCATTTGCAGTTTCAAGAGACGGACTCATTTTTATATGTTAACACCGATGTAATTAGCAAGGTAAAATTTTGGGGAAAAACTGTCTTTCCATAAGCATAGGGAAAGACGGTGTTGAATTAGAATAGTATAATGGCAAAAGGTTTTAGCTGCAATATTAAAAATTTACTATGCAACCTGCATTAGTTATAAGTTTGTGACCCGATCAATGCAACCTGAAATTTTTATCTTGATTTCTTATAATTTGCAATTTAAATCTTGGTCGTTCCATAATTTATGGAAATACCGTTTTTCAAGAGATAAACTCAATTAACAAACATCAACATAATTTTTTTAAACAATGAACTAAGTGAAAATAAAATAAATTTAACTAAAACCGTCTTTCAAGAGACAAACTCAATTAACAAACATCAACATGAATTTTTTAAACAATGAACTAAGTGAAAATAAAATAAATTTAACTAAAATTGAATTAAATTAGACTAAATTTAAATATAATAAATTAAATTAAAAATAACTTAACTGATCCGTATTTAAGTTGAAAAGAACTTCAATTAAATTTAAATATACTGAACATCAAGTTCTTTTCAGTCGATCTTAACTGAACATGAATCAACTTATTAATATGAATTGAGTAATATGAACATGGTCCATACTCGCTTTGAGTATGGACCGTCACAGTTTAGTGCATAGGGAAATCAGCAGCAGCAACTTGAGTAATACAATCTTGAGGAAGTTATGTTTCGACAATCACAAAAAATTAAAATCATTGATAATGAGGTTTATGGAAATCCAACCATTTATATTAATTAATTAGATTTTGTCAAAGAACTTCATTTGAGTGATCTATTACAACATGATATAGGATAATCTCATTTATACGAAAGATATTAAAATTTGATTCTAGAGGAAGAGATTTTGTGGCAAAGTGAAAGGCATGTACGATGGTATAGTGTTTCTTTATAGTATAACTGTCCAAGAAGCTCGACTCAATGCAATGTCTTGATTCAAATCAGTCATAACAGCAAACATAAGACTTGACATTTGTTATTTGCAAGTTGTAGAATGGTATAGTGATCCATTATAGTATAACTGTCCAAGAAGCCCGACTCAATGCAATGTCTTGATTCAAATCAGTCATAACAGCAAACATAAGACTTGACATTTGTTATTTGACTCAATGCAATGTCTTGATTCAAATCAGTCATAACAGCAAACATAAGATTTGACATTTGTTATTTACAAGTTGCAGGCACTCTACAGAGATACACCAATCACTAAAAAAAGGCGAATTGGGAGGCCCGTGAACTCTTTCCATCATTCATCTTTGGCCCCCTATTTATTTTTTGAACATCTTTGCCCCCTGAACTAACAAAAATGCTGCATTGTAGCTCTTCCATCCAGTCAAAAGGTCAAATTTGGTCGAAAACCTTAAATTTAAGGGTAAAATGTCATTTTCCATTTCCCCTTTTTCTTTTTTACTTTTCCTTTTCTTTTTCCGTTTCCTTTTTATTTTTCTTTTCCCCATTCCTTTTACTTTTCCCTTTCTCGCTTCACTCTCGACTCCTTCACCTCACCACCAGCCTTCGTCGACATCACCACTGCAAGCAATAAAAGAGCACCTGTATCGGTGACATCACTGCCGCCTCACCTTCCCTTTCTTGAAGGGCTCAATTCTCGCTCCCCTCCACTCTCAACTCTGCGCCTCACTGCCTACCTCTGGTGACATCACTTCTCAATTATCGCTCTCTTCCGCTCCTAACTCCACCAAGATTGAGCCATAGGCCTATTTCATGTTGTTCAGCGTCATGAACTCACTGCGCTCGCTCCAGCTGCGCCGGAGCATCAGTTTCCAGGGTTTTGTCGTGGTGGCACTGGGAGGTTTCTTCGGAAGAGTAAGGCGGGGGTGGAAGGAGGGCGGCGATGAGTATGAGCAACGTGAAGGGTAGGGTTTAGGCATGGCGGAGGTCGTGAAGGATGAGGGTGGCGATGAGTGTAGGGTTCAGGCGGTGGTGAGGGAGACCGGTGGAAGAGCAGTGGGTGGGTTGGGTGGTTGTTTTGTCGGGGGAGGAAGGGAGGGAAGGAGAAAAAGAAAACCGAAAAAGGAAAAAGAAAAAAGGAAAAAGAAAAAGGAAAACTGAAAATGAAAAATGACTATTTTACCCTTAAATCTAATGTTTTGACTGAGGTTGATGCTTTGACCAGAAGGAAGGACTACGATTCAGTACTTTTGCTAGTTTAGGGGGCAAAAGTGCTCAAAAAATAAATAGGGGCTCAAAGGCGAATGATAGAGTTCAAGGCCCTCTCAAGTCATTCTCCCAATTTATTTATTTTTTTCATTTCAGCAACACTTATGATGAATACTAAGGTAATGTAAATACGAAAATTTACCGGCCCTCTACTTAAAAATTGGGTTCATCCCCATTGAATTAAAGATCCTTCTGCAAAAGTAGGAGAGTTAGACCAATCATTTTTTTATTGCCGGAAATTCATTTTCCCTTGGTGTGTAGGACTCCTTGTGCATGCGGTTGCTTTTAGGGTTGTTCGTCAATCCAAACACTGGACCAAAATTCGATGACAAAAAATCTTGAACTGTGAACCAGACTAATTAGTGGATAGTTAGGGATGAAACTGAACATGAATAATTTTAGTTTTGAACCTGTCCAGACTAGTTGGACCAATTTAATATTATTTCTTTTTTACTTTAAAATTCTGATGTAAAAAAAATAAAATCAATTTCTTTTGTCTTTGAAAGGTGGTAAAAGTAGAAGTTATTAGAAAAATTCACCTCAACTATAGTACGAGTCAAATAATCAAACCGAACCAATGAAATTCCTCATTGACCGGTGTGAATAGTAATTAAGATTCAATATTGAAGATCCAAGAAAATTAATAGCAGGCGATGCCTACATATACATATACATATATATATATATATGTATATATGTGTGGTCAAACCTTCTCTTTGAAGCTTCCATGCACTCAAGATGCATGCTTATCAGTTTTCTTCTGGATATTTTATATACTATAAGTAGCACAAAATTATAAATATACGCACCATTTTTCGTCTCATAATCGCCGTGTTTAATTTCATGAGATTTGGTGGCCAAATGTGCTTGACCCGGGATAGAAGCTGCTAATTAAGTACCACATGCAATCAAAGTCTAAATACGCACGCATCCTTGATCACGATCCACATATATGTGAAAAGTCTTTGTTTCTTAATTACGTTTTAATAAAAGTTACTCTCTTTGTCTCAAACAAATCTGCACAGAATCCTTTTTCAGTCAAAAGTTTTCAAACTCTAGATATTACTTGATTCGTTGTAACATGTAATTTCTAAATATTAACCTTTTATGTGTCATTATTGTACGTAGTTACATATATTTACAGTCAAACATGTTTATTGGAAAGCGTGAAAAAGATTTTGTACAATTTTGACTGTGAGAGAGCATATATGCCTCAATTTTAGTCATTTTAATTAATTTTAAATTTTTAAAACATTTTACTTTGAAAGCATAATATTCAGGGGCGGAGAATAGGGGAGTAATTTTTTTAAAAAAAAAGTATTTATTAGCCCCCTCTAATATAGAGAAACATTGAAAAAAAATATTTTTTTCTCTTCATATCAGTCCCGCCATACATGTTTAATAATATTCATGTTTTTTTCCAACTTAACTGCAATTTAATTATGTTACATCTAATTAAACATAATTGAACTTCATTTGATTGTATCAATTTATTTTAATTTGTTTAATTTCGGTTCAAAAGAGCAAAGCTTTCAACTTTTGCAGTGGTAAAACTTCCACATTTGGACGAAGTGACTCGTGAGCACTAGTTAGTACTGATTAATTTGGATCTATATTTCACTTTCATCACCTTCACAAAGAGCCACACGGCGCATGATAAAATCCAGACAATGACTAATCTGGCGTCCTTTTCTTCTTTTAAATACAAAAAATATCTAAAATCAAACACCATCATAATTGTACAATTAAAATTAGAATCACCACAAATCTAGATTTATGGAACCAATACAATTACACCTTCATGAACCATAAAAGACCGATAACTGATAAGTAACAATAGTAAATTAATAACACTGTCTCATAACGTGGGATGAAAGTTTTTTTTTTAAAAAAAACAATGAGTGAAATTGAAATCCAATCTAATTAGATTCTAGCAATAATTAATCTATTGCAAAAATATCTAAATTACATGTCAAGAAGACTAACTGTCTGTATTATTATAGAGTAGCGATCCAATAAATCGGTAACATCGCCCCCAGGGATGTTAACTCACTTCCCATGAAAATCATGATCACTTGGTAGAGGGGAGCAGACCACACATCAATATTTCTATGTCATGCAGGGATCTTCAACAACTGTAAAACCACTTGATCCAAAACGAGATCTATATTGTCCAAACTGAAAACACCTTGAAAAACACAGATCGAGAACATGATTCCTCCTAGAGAAACATACGACCTGTAAAATCAGATCGAACAAAATACATCGGAATGAACAATTAAATTGAGTGATCATCATGAACACACACAATCTAATCTATCAGGTCGAAAAACAATAATGATGTATGGAGACAAATCCATACTTATTCAATAAAATAAACATTAAAAGAATATCAATTGAAAAATTATTGTTTTCTCATCTCCCCATAATCATAGTGAGATGGGAAAAAGAAGATTCAAGAAGAAAAGGTCTCTGGGAAAAGAAGAGAAGAGGGCACCTTAGGGTTTGGAATGAAAGATTATTACAATCTCACTATACGGGATATGTAGTGTGAACAATTCTTAATATGGTTGTAATTTGAATTTGAGATATATTTTATTAAAAGAAATGAACGCATATGTGATCCTCAAAGTTTGTATGTGTGCCAATGTAATCTAAGTTTTTTAAAGTCCTCATATAACCATTGAACCGCATTTACTTGAATAACTCAGTCAACCTGATTATTGACCAGTGTTAACTTGAAAATATTCGGATCGACAATGTAAATTACATAAATACTCTTAATTATCTGAAAATGTTTTCCGAACAGATAATATGTCCTCCAATTTATTTTATATATATATATATATATATATATATGAGAAGAGTTCTATTACTACCCTTATTTGTACACCTATTTTAACACCAAATCTCAACCATCCAGTCTAACATAATGGATTTATATGTATAATGGATTGTTGAGAGTGTGGAGGATGCCGAGGACAAACACCATCTAACGTTACATGAACCGAGGATTTGAAGGAACTGCAATGTATGTACTTATCTCATTTGCTTCACACTGTATATTTATGATATGCATGCAAGTACCAGTAATGTTTACCCTTAGGGGTGGCAAATGGGCGGACGGGTTAAATACGGGTTGAGTCAAATGGGTAATTAAAAAATGAGTATGACCCATTTTATGATGGGTAAAAAACGGGTCGGGTCAAAACGGGTCGAGTTGAAACCAGCCCAACCCGCGGGTTGAAAGTCATTCACCTCACGGGTCAAAAATGGGTAAACCCGCGGGTTTCAACCCATATATTGACTCATATGGGTTTACATACCAACCCATATGGGTAAACCCGCGAGTTTCAACCCATTATTGACCCATGTGGGTTTATATACCAACTCATATGGGTAAACGCGCGGGTTTTAACCCATATGGGTAAACCTGCAGTCAACCTACAAACCCAACCCATTCAACCCATATTTTTCAACTACCCATTTGACCCATTACCCATTTTAACCATACCCATATGGATTTTAAATTAGATAACCCGCTTGACCCGCGGGTTACGGGTCTATTTTGCCACCCCTATCTTACATGTTCAAAACTCTAAAGTCATTATTGGAAATAGCCTATCTAACTTCTAGATAGAAAACTGGTCTGGCTGTGGGATCTTACTGGATCTATAACCCCCTAGATTTGGTTGTTTACTTTCCTTACTTGATTGTATATGAGTTTCTTGTTGACAAACAACAACATATACAATTATTGTCTATTGGTTGTCTTGTCCATGTTATTAACAAGCTGCAGAAAGAGCTGCAACAACACTAACAAAACGATATTATCATTTGGAAGCCAGTTGAAATAGGTAAAAAAATATTTGTCTATCAAATGTTAAGGGGAAGGAAATACATGTTCAGCAGCTTATCCAAAGTATGGTTTAAAATCATTCCTTCAAATGTGTCCTTCTTTTATATGGAAGTTGATGAATATTTTCTCTTTCATTCTATGAAATTATGAACATGATATGTATTGTCCCAAGTGTCCCTTCTATGCTAACCTAGATTCTATAAATAATTTTTTCAACCATTGTGAAGTTGCACAATCCTGGTGGAATGAAGTTTATCTCATACTAAGATTCAGACCTCCTGATTTTGATCATACCTTTGATAGAATTTCATGGATGTTCAGTTAGAGTAATCAATAAAAAACCATGAATAATTTTGTACTTATAGTTTTGGCTTTAACTTGTTGGATTTTGTAGAAGGTTAGATGCAGCTTTCTGTATGATGATAAAATGCTGAATAAAGTAGCTAATTTGAAGGAACTCACATGTTTGTTAACTGATATCTTCACATTAACTCCTAGATTTAATATCAGTATTGTAATTACTTAGTTTCTAGGGAACTGCTTCCAGCTCTCTTAATTTATTTATTTTTAAAGTGCATATATAACTCTACCTAATTCACATAATTGCAAATATAACCCTTTTGATAATTAAAAGTGCAAATATAACCCTAGATAGTAAGTATAAGTGCAAATGTACCCATTCCGACATATTTAGGTCGGAATTCAATTAAAAGACTATTTTACCCCTTTGAAATGACCAAAATGTCCTTTTCGACCAAAGCTGAAAATTCTTTTCCCTTTATACACATTTTTGTGTTCTTCTTCAAACCCCTCTCTTAACCCCAGCCATCGGTCACCATCACCAAGCCACCATCGGCCGCCACCCCCAGCCACCACGACCACCACCTCCGACCACCACAACCACCCCTCCAGCCAGCCCCCAGTGTCTCAACTTTCTCCCTCGATTTAATCCCCCGCATCCATCTCCTCCGGAAGCAAACTCCTCGATTTAAGAACTCTTGAAGAATTTGGAACTTGTCTATGATAGACTTCATAGGGACGACGAGCAATTGTTTGTAACCACTGTCACCTAGGTTTAGATATGCTTCCTAAATGTGCGTCGACATTGTTGAACCATCGTGAACCACCATCAAACACCCTCAACAAAATCGAATCCAATTTTCTCTCCATCTACATTGATTCGTCACATTCTTCTTCAGTTTC
>JAULKJ010000003.1:6507222-6519183 GCA_032355405.1 Rubia balearica
TGAAACTATGAAAAAACACGCGAATTTTCGACACGCATATCGGTTTTCCGATACGTGATTCGACACGCGAATTTGCCCGATTCCGACACAGATTTTGTGTCGTATCGAGCCCAGATCGGATCGACACGCGATCTGGGGGCTAAACTGCCATGTCGGAGTAACATAGCCCTACTTGGAGATAGATGAAGAAGCTCTTCCCATTGGGGCTGCTCTTCATGCTGCTGTTGCTACTGCTTACCTGGATGCTAATGTACAGACTCAGAAGCGTAAAGAACACTGCCTTTTAACCTAATTAGTGTCCAACCATTGTGGGTCATGTAATGAGCTTTGTTCTGTTACAAATATTAAGATTTTTATCCTTTGCACATACTAATGGTTGGGCATTGTGAGGATATGAAATTGACTGGGTGGTATAAGTCATAAGATATGACGTGAGATACTAACAAGTATAATTTGCAATTGGTGGTTGAGATCATATGCAAACGGGAATAACAGTGAGAGTTTTGCGAGAGAATAGTGATATAACTTGTTAACTGTTTCTAGATCACGTGTATGACAGAAAGCAGTATCATTTAAGCAAGAGTTGATTTCATTTTTCGATAAATACGAACGGACACAATATTTGTCCACTTACATTTCATATTATATCGCTGCAAAAACAGTGGTTTCCAGTTTGTTAAAAACGTATTTTCATCTCTACCTCTCATATATTAGGTGCTGCCTTATCCGTTTTTGTTCTTCTTTCTCATTCTCGTTCTATTACCTTCTATTCTATCGTTACGTTATTTAAAATTTATTTTTACCATTTTCTTCTAAGAATAAAATGAAATACTTTGACAATAAATTTTGTTATTTTAAAATAAATTATTCAATATAAGCTATTTTATGTATGTGGAAAATACTAGAGAACGGAGATACGAGTAGCATATTCATACAAACCCCACCCCCAGTTTCTAGGTAGGTACTGACGCCCTTTTCCTCTCATAAAAAGGTTGCGATCCACAATTATATTCAAAAAAAAGAAGAAGTTCTAGGGCCTTTATTTTATGTTTATAATCTTTTGGAGTGAAAAATAAACTTTAGCGGCAGAATTAATCAGGCGTCAACTCAGTTTGGTCAAACCTACGACCATAAGGTTATTTACGCTGGGAACAAACCTACGACCATAAGGTGCACAATTTCTTGACCTTGAGGTGTTTGATAAAATGGCAGAATGAAAACCGCAGTCATCTGGTAGTAACAAAACTAGTTTACGGGGATGAAGATTAAGGTGGTGTGCAGAAAGGTGTACGATTACGTTAGATACGATTTGAAGGAGATCGCATTCCCTTCCTCCTTGCCTGACCCGCCTCATTTCAAAAAGCGCCGAAAACTCACTTTGAAGGAGCGCTTTCTTGTATGTGTTTGTGATTCTACACTCTACATTGTGTGAAACACTATGGTGGTGATATTTTGTTCACACTCTGTGCATTTGTTGATCAGGTCTTGAAGGAAGCTACCAGGCTGTATGGTGCAAGCTGGGTGAGGGACATCGGTCCTGAATTGCGGCCGAATGAATATAAAAAGAAGGTGGAGGATGATGGAGAACCCAATGTGGAAAAAGAGAAAGAGCCCTCTACCTTGGAGGATCTCGGTAAGTGCCTTGTTGAGTATCGGAAATCTACATGAATAGTTACTTTTCTTGATCACCTGGATGCGAGCATGGTATGATCGACGTTATACAAATTTCACCATGGCATTTTGGTGTTGTAAGACTTGTCCCACTGGCTAATTGTCATTCTTTGAAGAGATGGAATTTATAACAGAGTTGCATTGCATTTTAGAATGGTTTTCTTTGAAGTACTGAAGAATCTTTTTGTTTTATTAGTTATGTTTTGGAATTAATTAAATTAGAGTGTGGATGTTCATATTCTCCAGCATAATATTGGTTTTGCGCAAAACAGGAAATTTTATCTTGGGCTATATGCATCAAATTTTTAGTAATGAAAATAACATAAGGGTTTACATAGTTTTGTGAATGATGGTTTGATATGTGATTATATAAGTAACATTTTAAAAGATGAAAAGAGCATTGGAATTTGGAAATGTAAAAGAGGTGTGCCGGGGCTTGTGAGTGATTAGAATTTAGGGTAATATGCAAAATGTGCTTTCATATGCTTATAAACTCTTGAATGCAAATAGGCCAGTAGTTTTTTAATTTGTTACTTGCTGCATTCAATTTTAGGCTGTATTCTGCGGACTTTCACAGATAAAGATGAGAGAATCTAGCTTGTGATTTAAGCTCAAGTTACATATTTATGGTATTGTCCCTTGTGCTGAGTGGTTGTGAGGAGCATGAAAGGAGTGTAATGTTCGTTTCTGACCTCAACACGTTTATGCTATTGAAATTGAGATTGAAATTGGCTTCTGTACCTCTTGTGGACTCCAGCTCTTTATTTGAAATGACACAACATGACCAAATAGTAAATGCTCAAGAATCTTGACTTTAACCCTGGTTTAACACTTATGTTTACATTGCTGTTCAAATGAGTATGTGTCCTTTATATGGATTTCTGATCGACCACATCCTTGAAAAGCTGTTGCTGCAAGAGGAGGCATGGATAAACTTAGGCCAGCATTGCAGCGTGTTTACGTGACACGAGCTTCTGCTTATAAGGATGCTCTCAAAAGCTTTATTCAAGGTTATCAGGAAGGGCTTCAAAATGCTTTGGAGAAGAAGGATTCTAAGCGTCCATGGGAAGATGACACTCCAAAAAAGCCTTCATAAGAATATAAGAGGAGCTTTGTTGGTTCTCCTTAATGGCAAATCAGTAGGTCAGAGCTCAGTATACTCTCGTGTGAACATGTTTTGGTTATATTTGCAGCATATTATTTTCGATGAACCTGTAAATCTTTCTGAGCTGCAATCGTTGATGATCTTGTTGCCTACAAACATTTTCCTTCTCTATTAATAACTCACGCATCACTGAAATTTCTTTCTTAAGAACTAGAGATTGGAAATCCGGAGTGTGTTAATCAGTATCCTTTGGCAGAGGTAAATTAACAGCGTAGAATATCTGACAATCTATTTTGTCCATGAAATGCGAGAAGTTGAATTACGCATGTGAACATAATGATTGAACAAACAATGAATGACTGCTATCTCCTGTAAAATTAGTTTTCATCTGGAAATTATCATATTTAAGATTTGAGGTTTCTTTTTATTTTAACTATTTTATCAGGAAAAAAAGTTGCAGCATTTTGCGTGTTAGGAAGATGTCCCAAGGCTATAAATTGCCTAACATGTTCCTCTCAACATTGCATTAAATGTATCTACGGAGTTTCTAACTGTATCACTTGAATTGGTAGATAGTTTTGTTTTGGTATATTCAAATTGGAGCAAGATTATGGTTCCGGCTGCTCAAATTTGACCATCTTGCTGTATTAATTTTGATAGGAACTAATGTTTCAAAGTTGACAAGATGTTCTGTGAGAAAATAATGTACTCCCAGAATTCGTTAGGGAGTATGATTGAAAGTCATCGTAATTTATAGGGTGACTAATGGACAGCTATATGATAAAAGATGATAACTTGACGGTCTTGCGACCAGGCAACTATAGAATACAAAAGCCAAAAATGAAAGGTGGTTGTTAAGGTTAGAGTGGAGTACCCTTACAGATAGAAACGAGGATTGTAGGTCCTAATATCAGGTGTTTGTTTGGTTTTGTTTGACAAGGAAACTGAACGTGGTTCTCTGTGTAAAGTCACTCTCCAAACTTGTGGTTTGAAGCCTTATCTAAACAATGGACTGCATCTGCCTACGCAGCTGTGTGTACCTGAAGGACCCATCTTTGCGCCATGCGTGGACGGTCATTTACTTCAGGCACATGGCTCTTCTTCCTTCAGCATAGACCATCCTGTTTCTCCCGTTAATCAAAAACTGACCAACACTGGGCACATGTTATTGCAAATAAAGTTACTGTGGTTAGACATGAATGGGTTGAAACATGATTTTGTTGGGAGTGAGGTCCAGTTTCTGAGAGGGCAGTGTTTTTGTGTAAATCAGAAAGCTGTGATCAATCTCTTCTCTTACCTAACAACCCAATCATAACATGCCTATGGACCCTTCCCATTCCACTTGCACAGGCCACTACGCAAGAATTGGTGTTGTAGTTCTATCATTGTCTAGTTATCTCCAAACTTCAGGTCCAGATATGCACGTGACAATACCTTCTCTTCTGCCTATTCATACAGCTCATTTCTTCCCTTCATTTCCGCTTTTCTTTCTCGTTCGCACTCAAGCTTTTCATCTTTCTGTAGTTTCCCATCTATAAAGGAAGAAAACTTTCCATGTTTTATGAAGAAGCATCGGTGAGAGTAACTGTAACGGGGTTTCCTGTAAGGATGGGTTGATTTAGAATTGGTAAGACGTAGTCAGGTCAATGTCATGTATGCATACACCATATGAGTATAGTAAATGATGTAAACAGTTAAAATATAATTGTCATGTTAAATGGATTAATGCATTAATGGTAAAGTGAGGTTTAAACAATTGGTGCTGTTAACTGGCATTGAGAAGGGGTAAGAGAAGAGAACGTGCAAAACGGTCAGAGTAGCGGGGTAAAGAGGCCCGACCCCGTTTTGGTGATTCCTAATCTGATCTTCCGTACGTGCACTTCCGAGTGTTTTTTCTTTTCTGGTGCTGTCTCTAGAAACGCTGCCTGAGCTAAAAGTACCTAGTCAACGTCAACTCTTCTCACAATTGCATTGCGTTCGCACTACTTTTTCCACTCTCGTTCTATACAAGTTGAAAGTGTGAAAAAACTGGGAATGAAGTGTGACAATTTTAACAGGAAAAAAATTAAAATAGAAAGTGCGACGATTTTAGAAGAACGAATAAAGCATTTATACAAACAATCCACTAGTAGTAGAGAAAGATGATGTGGGCGCTCTTAACTTTTAAGCGAGGACGATCGAGTAATGTCTGGCATAGTTTAGTTTATTTACTCTTCCTACTTACAAAGGTTTGTGTAGGCAGTCTAATCTAGTATTGAGTGTGTTTGCCATGACTTTTACATTGATTTGCTTATAAGTTAACAACTTTTTACTATTTGGTAAGTGTTAAAAAGAATTTATTTTAAAAGTAGAAACTGAAAAATACAAAGATGGCCTCCATTTTGCTTATAAGTACATCTCTACTAAACACACATACAGAATTATGGAGTCCTCCTTTTTAAGATTGTCACGCTTTCTTAATTAAGATATTTTTTAAGATCGACACACTTTTCTTCAGCCAAAATTTGACTACATTTCTTCCGCCCATCCTACTTTTTCGAGTTGTTTCATTTGAAAGGGTGCTGCTGGTACGGACTGAAGGAAGTAGTGTGTTGGTTGAAGTGATAGCATGTAAAATGTTACATCAAAATTTCACCCACCCACCCACCCTCCCAAGATCTGCGGTTGCATTGTTGACATTCATGGGATATGGTGTGTGACAGCATCTGTGATGATGAGGCCTCTGAAAAATCTTGAGGCAGTATCTCAACAGTAGCCAAAATACGTGCAAAGCTTCAAACAAATATTCTTGGTAAATGGCAAAAACCTACGACCCACATTCTCCCTTCATCTTGGGCCTAGGTAACATCTACTACATTATACTACCATCACAGTTAGGTGGGCCCATTTCACTACCTACCTTCCTCCATCTTCTCTTCATTCTCCAACCTCTTTTTGCCAAGATGCCACAAAATCTGGGATCTTCTTTTCTTCATATTCCAAATGCCCCATTTTACGTCAAATCCCCACATCTCCTTTCATCCCTGTTGGTATTTTGCATCCCTTGAGAAAGTGATATTCTGCAACATTCAATTCAAGAAATGGCCATAATTGTAGTAGTTGCAATTGGACGAGAAATGAATTGAAAATTGGTTTGGTCTGTGTGTGAAGGTGTGGGGTGGAAAAAGGGACAAGGGTGAAGCATTATTGAGGAGTGGGCAATGGTTCAAAATAATATGGATTGTGGGCGTGAGGCTACAGCTCTACTAGCAAGTTGACAACGTGTGACCTAGCCAAAAAAGGTGGCCGTTGCTTCTAAACAAATATCGTATGCTAAATTCATGATTTTCAAAGTTGGCTCAGGACCACAAACCACTCATAATATTGTCATCACAAACCTACAACATTAATAGATGCTCTAATCTATTCATGCTCTCAAGTTTGATGCATTTCTCACCACCTAGTGTCCATGTTTCACACCAACATCAAATCCAACGTGAATTGTGTTTATAAGCAAAGATATCTGGTTACAAGTTATGTCAAACATACTCGTAATCCCTCCATTTTACTAACAATGTCGCATTTACTTTTGGATCTTGAAATCAGTGAATGAAAGTAGTTAAATGAAATATGATGGTGTTGAAAAGTATGATAAATGTGACAATGTTAGAAAAACCGAGACCGTGACGGGAAAGGAAGGTACTCCCTCTGTCCCAGTTCAAACTGCATAATTTTTTATCAACTTTCTTAAGACGCATTTGACCATAAATTTTAACCAGTATATAGATGCAAATATCATTATGTGAAATATTATTGGATTCTCTGCATGATGCATTTTGTAAACATTAAATTTTAATACACCATTATTATACATAAATAAAGTTATCGTTGATCAAACATGGTAGGAGAAAGTTAATCAAAAAATGTGTAATTTAAACTGGGATAGAGGGAGTACTATGCAGGCGGATGCGTGTTAATGGGTAGTGCGTGAGTGTGTGTGAGGACTTATAGTATTCTGTGCAATATTATTGACCCAGATTCGCACACATTTTCACCTGCTACCTCTTTCTTAAAATGAAAATTACTTGTTCATATAGACTACTTGCAACTAATTAATTGTCCGAAAGATGTTACTCTAAAACATCATGGTTGAATTGAATCCCATGATGTAGTATCTGGTTTTGTGTCTGGTTAACAGGAAGCAGCAACATCCTCATCGGAAATTGGACTGGTCAAATCTCTACCCTCCCGTTCATACAATCATAGCTAGGCTATGCTTTTCGTTCAAATAAAGATTAGATTAAAGCTCTTACCATGTGATTTTGATGGTTGTAATAAGCTTGATGAACTGTCGGAGAGTAGTACTGAAATGGGTAGTAGGCTTCTTGCTGACCGCCGACGCTCGACGTTGAGGAAGCCTCCGGCGGGGTGCTCGAGAGGCGCTGATCGGAATCCGCCACCTCCTCCGGCTCCGGGTGGCATTCCATGTTCACCCCGAACAACCTCAGCCTCTTGGAGGTGGCGCCGCCGCCGGTCGGCTTATGCTGCAAAACGCCTCCGCCTGCTCCGACCGCCGCTGCTGTAGTCAGAAGAACACGTGCGCATGCACATTAGTACCATTTTCTTGAATTTTCCAAATGTTTGTTTCTGAGTCTATGAGATCAGAACTACTAGTGGTAGTACAATAACACGCAGACACGCAGTGAAGAGAAACAAATTAAGAGTGCATGTAGAAATGAAAACTGTTCTGCATTAATGCCAATTCCAGACACAAATGTGACAAAATTTGTAAAAACCCAGAAACAAACGCTGACAGCAATATCACTCTCCACCAAAAACATAAACCTCTCAACTCTACTTTTATCTTTCTCCTAGTTTTCTCTAAATTACTGGTAAGGTCATCACCAACATTTTTGTCCCATGCACAAACATCCATACAGCTTTCTCTTGCATGTTGGAGAAGAAAACAAAAGGGAAGATTAAGAGATAGGGTTTTGCAGATCTTTCTACAGATGTATTGCAATGGGTGGATTAATACCTGCATGAAGACAGTGATCAGGTTGGTATGGGAATCCATCCCCATGACCATGACGAGGATGATGATGAGCTTCTGGATAAGGATTGTTGTGCCCAGATGTATTGAAGTACACCCGGGTCCACCCACCACCACCACTGCCACCAACCAACGCCGCCTGACCGACACCGCTGTCATGGGCGGCGGGCGCGACGGTGGCTCTCCTCCGCCACCCGATGAACATCCGTTCGCCGTCGAGGCGGTGGCGCTCGAACAGCACGATGTCTCCGGCGTTGAGCTTCTTCTCCTTGACGAACCGGCTCCACCCTTTGGTCAACACGTAGCTTTGACTGCTGTTCCAGTAGGAGTAACGGAACCTCCATGGCTTTCCAAGCTCATCCTCGAAGCTCAGAAGAAGTCCCCTCTCCGTCCCGGTCTCGTTCCCACCGGCGGCATTGAAGTACTTCTCGGCGTGCTGCTTCGGGATGACCAGGCGGTTGAGCTTGCCGACATCGCTCGGTGTCAATGGCTTCTCGAAGAGAGGCTCTTTCGGAATGTCTTGATCTCCTCTTTCCGGGTGCTGCTCCTCCACCGTCCCCTCCTCGTCTTCGTTGTTGAGGTCGAAGTTGAAGCTCGAGAGGGAAGGGTTGCCGGCTGCGGCGACGCGGTGGTGGTGGTGGTGGTGGTGGAGCGGGGAATTCCCCCAGAAAGTGGTGGAGGCTGTGGTGGTACCCGACCCACTTTTCGTCGGTGTGTCCATGTTGTGGTGGTGGTGGTGGTACTGAGGCTGTGCCCACCAGATGGTTTCTGGGAGTTCGGAAGAGAAATGGTTTATAGGCATGGAAGAAAAGTTATAGAGAGAGAGGGAGGGAGAAAATATGTTGAGGATATGTGACAGACTTTATCGTGGATTATGAGGTTTGGAGTTTGATGGGGATACTGTGTGAAGGAGGAGGGAACTATTCTATTTGATGATGCAGATTACACTGTGTGACTGTGTGAGAGAGAATGTTATGTTATGCTCTCTCTTAGTTCAAACTTACTTTTGCATATTTCTTCTGTATTTATGGATTTGGCACCATGTATTTGGATTTTTGGATTTAAAGAAAATATTATGAGACTGTTTTTCCATAAGTCATTGAAATATCAGGGTTTAAAGTGTAAATTAGAAGAAATGAAAATAAAAATTTTATGTTGTATGAATCGGGTTATAAATTTTATAACTATTACACGTTGCATAATAAACTTTTAATATTGCAACTAAGACATTTTAGCTTTCATTATTCTTATTAAACACTGTTTTTCTAGAAGGTTATGAAAATATCATCTTTCCCAAGATTTTTTCAAATATTATAGGTGAACGAAATTGAATTTATAAAAAAAATAGAGTGAGTGTATGGTAAAAATTAAGGAATCTAGTCAAAAAAATTTAAAATGTAGCAAACAAATAAAAATCCAAAAAAAGTGTGTTAATTTTTTAATTAAATTTTTATTGCAGTCTTTTGACAATAAATTTGAAATAGTATAAAATAAATGCTATGGTCAAAATAAAGTTTGATTCCATGTAAAGTATATTTTATAAGTATCAAGTTCATATTTTTCATTACCATTCATCAATAAAATTTAATTGATTTATATTTTTAAAAAAATGATAAGTCGGTATGAATGTTTTCTTCAGGGGTTATTGATAATCCATGTATCATCTTAAGTTTGGCATTGTAGGTTTATATTCCCTCGACTCTCTTTCATTTTTTTTAATTTGATTTTTTAACAATGGTTCCTTCCCTGGCAAAGTTTAGATTATTTTTTCATCCATTTAATTTACTTTCTCAATACAATCGTCACCACTCATTTTACTTTTCTTAAATAATGTGTCTTTAGTTTAGGGACAATTTTAAAAAATGTATATTGTTTCTTATATAATTTGAAATGTGTTGAGAAAATTGAGTTTTGAAAATGAAATGTTTAATGAGTGCATGGAGATAATTCACTTTATGCCTTCAAAAGAAATGCACCTATATGATATTATAAAATAAAAAAAAGTGTGTCAGATTTTAATTTAATTTATTTATTAATAGTATATATAAATATAATACATTTATAATAAGAGAAAATTTCTTGTTAGACCGTCTAACTATTAGGCTGTTTTAAAAATTCTCATTCCAACAATTTTTAGGATGAGATTATAATTATTTATATTTTGAAATATACTTTAAAAGATTTGTAAAATTATTTACAATTAATACAAACAAACATTATCTTATCCCATTAATTTTAAAATAATCTTATTGTGTTAGACATTTAAAAAAATTGTATTAAAATAAAATAGAAAATATGTATTACCATAAAAGGAAAAAAATTATGTGGAGGATTTGTATGTGAGGAGGTGAGGGCCAAATTTAAAAAATTACAAGTGTTAATAAAAAATTAAATTAAAATTTCTCCCTCCATTTGTAACTTGAAATGATACTTGTCATTTTTTGATTTGACCCTCACCTCCCCACATACAAAATTTTCTAATTACCATCATAGTACTCCCTCTATTTTATTAGATGTGACACACTTTCCTTTTTTAGTTTTTTTTATTTGACACACTTTCTTTTTATGACAATGTTTCTTAAATATCATCCACTTATTCAATTTCATCCACTCATTTTATTCACTTAAATCCAAACATGTAAGATTATGTTGTAACATCCAACCGAATGGAGTTAGTATACAGGTCAGGCCTCACTTTGAGGCAGGTGAAGGTTTTGCCCCAGGTCCCCAATTTTTTCACTGTAAAGGGACCTCATTTTTAAAAATTCGTTTACTATATATTTAGGGAAAAATCATCAAATATTATTTTTTCAATTAGCTTCTCAGTCATTTTCTTTTCTTCTTCATATTAAATCTCTACTTGCAAATATTATATGGCCCAAATTTTATATGTGAGGGCTTTTTTTGATAGTTTGCCTCAAACCCTTAAAATCCAAGGGCCGGCGTTAGTATATAAATTGAAAAGATTTCAAGTGGAAAAGGGTGGTACAGTAGTGTAATTTTCCATGTCCACATTTTCGTAATTCTGCTTTACCTGCCTGCCCCTGCCGCAGCGGAGAGAAAGGAAACAATATGGTACTAACTGAGACTGGTGATATCGATATTGATCGTATGATATATCATACACGTTACATGGTAAAAAGTAAAATAAAATGGGTAAGTACAAAAGTACTTTTAAGGTTTTTGCGTGATGAAAATATATTAATCATTATAGCCATGAATTTAACTGCGTGATGAAAGTACAAAGACTTTCTAAATTTCAACATTTTATTGATTACTATGTAATAGGTTATAAATATATAAATGATCAAATATATTTCTTGACATCTTAATAATGACCGTAATGCAAATAGAGTTGGAACATGAGAAATATTTTTTTTTCTTCATTGCAGAAATTGATGGTAGTTGTTTTTTCCGTGTAAAGTAGTATTAGTAATTATGTTTAATACTTCTAATTGTGTTTTGTTTAAATTAATTGAATAATTCTGTCATTGTATTTTCTTATCATGCATTGATGTGCTAAAGTCAGGTTCTTTTGAGGTGAATTTTGTTAAACTGTACTAAAGTTAATTTTACTCCTACTAGACTTAAATTTCTAAACTGAAAAAAAAATTGAGATAGGCATGTATGAAAAGTAGGTACAATTATAATTATATAACATTATAAAAATTAAAATAAGTATATATGTACATATGATTAACATGTGTGGATATGTGATTTCATTAAATTTATTGTAAGATATATATATATATATATATTTAAAAAATATATTTTTAATTGTAAATAATTAAACAAAGATGTCTATGATCAAAATATCTTTTTAAAATGTGAAAAGTGTAAAAATATATTTTAAAAGGAAATAGACTTTATAATCTATGAGAAAGTCTCATGATAAACTTATGGGTCCACCGTACTTTTTACCTTAAATAAATGTTGTAATATTTTACAAAATTTAAATGTTGTATTTTAAAAATTATAAGAAATAATAATGTGTATTTGAATGTGAAAATATAAAATTATGTAATATAAAAAAAATTAAATTTAGTAGCATGTAATTTAACCAATACAGTATATAAGACAAAAAAAAATACATAAACTATTTATAAAATTATGGACAGACCGCGTGTCAGAAGACTGACCATAATTTATATCA
>JAULKJ010000003.1:6519283-6541600 GCA_032355405.1 Rubia balearica
TATATGTTTCAATTCATTAAATGCAACCCCTTGTTCATCACCCCAAACAAACTTCACATCCTTTTTAACAAGTTCATTTAAAGGTGCAGCAATAGATGAGAAATCACGCATAAAACTTCTATAAAAACTAGCTAAACCATGAAAAAAGCACACCTGATTGGCATTACTGGGTCTCAGCCAAGACTTAGTGGCCTCAATCTTGGTTTCATCAATTTTTATGCCCTCCTTAGAGACCACAAAACTGAGAAACACCACTTCCGAAGCACATAAAGTACACTTCTTGATGTTCGCATATAAACAAAACTCACGGAGTGCAACAAGAACCATTTTAACATACTCAATATGTTCATCAATCGACTTAGAATAGATCAATATATTATCAAAATAAACGACAAAAAAGTGACCAATGAACTTTCTCTAGACATGATTCATAAACCACATGAAAGTACTAGGAGCATTGGTTAATCTGAAAGGTATAACAATCCATTTATATAACCCAAACTTAGTTTTAAATGCAGTTTTCCACTTATCCCCCTCATTAGTTGTAATTTGATGGTATCCCCGAGTCAGATCAATTTTCGTGTATATCACAGAACCATGCAAATCGTCAATCATATCATCTAACATAGGAATAAGATTGCGATACTTAATGGTTATCTTGTTAATAGCACAACAATCAATGTACATTAGCCAAATTTTATCTTTCTTAGGAAATAAAATGACAGGTACATTATAAGAAGATAGAGATTCACACACATACCCATTTTGTAGTAACTCATCTACTTGTCGTTGTAGTTCCTTTATCTTATCAAGGTTTGCTTTGTAGGCAGGTCGATTAGAATCGAACCAGGAATCAAGTAAATTTAATGTTCAATCCCACACAGGGGAGGTAAGCCGTGTGGCAAGGTCTCAGGGAAAAAATCCTCAAAATCCCGTAACATCTTAGCAAACAGTGGAGGAACATTTATAGGTATATCCTCATTGGCAAAATAACTTTCTTCAAAGTGTAAAAACAAAACATGCGAATGATTAGAAAAAACACTATTCACATCCCTAATAGATGCATAAAATGATCTTCCAATTTCAAATGGCAATTTACGTTTCATCATGTAAATAGATGGTAAGGGACTAACATATGAAGATAAAACCTTTCGTGACTTTTCAGGATCAATCACAAGCTTACTTGACTTACCGGTGTCAAAACCCTTAGGGTTTAGGCCATCCTTAGCCTTGTGATCCTTTGGCTCCCTAGGGTTTCGATCAAAACCCTTCCTATGGCCATTAGACTCCCCCCTAGGGTTAGGGCTGGGTTCCGCCACCTTTTCCTGCTCAGGTTCATACTTTTCTTTCTCTTGTTTCATGCGCCTCTGAGTCTCAATAACCTCAACAGATGACAATGGTGTATACCTGGTTCTATCCTTAACCATAAAAATCCTATTAGTGTAACCATTATGCATAGATTTACGATCAAATTGCCAAGGTCTTCCTAACAAAATATGGCTAGCTTCCAAGGGTATAACATCGCACAAGATAGTATCAACATATTTTCCAATCTTAAAGCTAATCATGCATTGTTTGTTTACTCGAATCTCACCACTACCATTTAACCAGACAAGTTTATAAGGTGATGGATGACCAACAATAGGTAAGGACAATGATTTAACAAGAAGATTAGAAACAATTTTAGCACAAGAACCACCATCAATAATCAATAAACATTTTTTTAATCTTTCAAAAGGCAATGAGTACGAAAAATGTTCATGCTTTGTACCTGAGTCTCAGCCATCTGCGAGTTCAGTACTCTCAAAGTCACATAGTTACCTTGTGTTTCAGGACCTTGCTCACCGTGATCATCTATGATGATTTCTTCATCTGTCTATTTATTGTCAAACTCTTCATAAAGAGGTATATCTGCATACTCGTCCTCTTCTTCTTCAATGGTGGTTAACACTCTCGCACGAGGACAGTTACCGTGAACATCCTTTCTCTTTACATTGAAAAAAACAGGTGTGCTAACGGAAACCGAATTTGAAGAAGATACTGGAGACTTACCTGAACTTCTTGCCAATTGTTGGCTAGAAATCTGAGGAGCCGTCCTCCTATCAGGGGAAAATGTTGGATTGGAGTAGAATTGACCCGAACCTTGGCCGCCCATGGAGGAACCCCTTCTTCGGCCAAAACTTGAGTTCCCAGAGTCAAACCCTAATCGTGGACTAGAAAACCCAAATTGAGGTTTCTTTGGCCTCAGAGTATTCTCTACTTATCTCGTTTTCATGATAAAACCATCCATGGAGATATAATGTTGAAGTCTGATTGGCGTTTGAATATTCTCCCGTAGTCCTTCAATAAAACGATTCTTAATGAAAGCGTTATCTTCTTTCATTCCTACTCTCCTCATGGTCAGTTAAAGGTCTTGCCAATACTCATCAACAGTTCGATACCCTTGCTTCATATTCGCAAAATATGAGTGTTGTTCCATCAGGTAGGTAGGTGGAACATGATAGGTGCGATGTTCGATCTTTAATCTTTCCCAGGTGGAGATAGGTCTCTTTCCAGAAAACTTTTTCTTCTCTTTTACATTCTTCCACCATTCAGCTACATAGTGGGTAAAAGAATATTTCGCCACCTTTACCTTCTCCTTCTCCCAATAGTTATTCAAATCAAACAGATTTTCAATCTGTCTCTCCCAACCAAGGTACTTTATTGGATTATGTTGTCCATCAAATCTAGGGATTTCATACTTCAATCCTTTGATTTCTCTCACCGAGTCTGAACCAAGCCCTGAATCCTAACTATCATGAGATCTCCCTCGGGAAGAATGCTTTTTGCCGTGCCAGTTTTTTCTAGAGGAACCTCGTTGCGATCTTCTCTCTAATTCAATTGACGGAGGGATTATCGATTGTTTTATCCTCGAAGGAAATTCGTGTAACCCAAGGCTGTAATAGGGTCGAATTACTATTTAAAGAAGCGTACATAACACGACTCACATTGATATCCAAGAAAAATTTACCACAATCATCCAAGGTTGATTATACTGTTTCATTGGAATGGAGTATTACATCAAGTTACTCCAATAGGACGTAGTACCAATAGACGTCGAACAGATCCTGACCAACGTTGTTGCAGGTGTTGCACCGCCTGCTATGCTACTAGGAATTCCGTACGTCCAGGAAGATCAAGTACGGGACCAATCGATAATCCCTCCCGCTCTAGGCTTGAATCAGGAGAATACTTTTGAGTAACTGTGTTTTTTGTTGCTGTGTATATCTTAGAAAATTCTTAGTCTTTCCGTATGTTTCTGTGCATGCATACGCATGTTTATATAGGAGATGTGCTGAACAGATGCAACTATTAATCATGTGGTTGCACTTCTTACAATGGTGCTACAAGTTATCACAAGTTGCCACATATGTCCTGAGTAGATGCAATCATTCATACAGAATACGTAGTTATCAGAATTATGATGAAATATGAAAACAATGCATCTTTCCATTCCCACATTCAATGTACCGTGATCACATCCTTATAATTTTCATCGAGAGAAATTAGACAATACCCACCACCACAACATAATTATAATGAACTCTGAAATGATACATCTTTCCACACCATGATAAGACATGTTAGTCATCAGAATTCTGACCAACACAATTTTAATCCTTATCCTATCAACTGTAAACTCGTAGATAGTTTATACAAGTGTGCACTCCACTCCACCAAAGTTGTTTTAACGTTCCAAATTCACAACTACTCTAATCCAATTATACTTAAATAGTTTGTGTTTAAAAAACACACCAACAATTATACCTGGACATTTGAATTTTTTTAACTATTATCCTTTTCGTTATTCAGTCCAAAATAATAAAATAATTTTGTTCTTGATTTAGTACATCTCTCGGGACAAGGCAGCACACTTTCCAGCGAAAAATGTCTCGGTCATCCACCGCTGTAATGATCACAAATGGCACCTGAAGTATTCAAGTGACTGAAACATCAAGATTCTTTCTCCAAAGGGATAGGGAAAGTTTTTGGCAGAAAACGAGCTGTCACATGAGAGATGCAATTTTCTTGAACTGCAAGAGGCAATTGACGCCCTTATAGTATTAGTTTGTTATACGTCAATGGCAATTGGATGCATAGATGAATGTTTTTTAAAAACCAAACACGTATTAGAAATGAATCAAAACATTATTTTTTTGGTGCTACATATGAAACGACGCAACACATCGGGTACAAATTTTCTATTTCTATTTATTTTATTTTTTAATGAGATGATATCATTTACATATCAATAAGGCTTCGGTATATTCAAATCGGAAAACAGACGTCAGGTCGATCTCGCTCAAGATAAACAACCGGTCCTTGAGCCAACTAGTCGATGGCGGTAATTCTTCGAACTCGATTAAAACCAAAACCGATCAGGTGCACAACCGACGTCGTGTAAGAAAAACGACGATGTTAACCATACTCCCTAGCACAATCCTAGCTGGTATCGAATTGCTTTCGGTGGCACCGAGTTCGGCTACATATTTGCAACTCATATAACGACCAAGATCGACATTATATATAAGAATTTCTGTGCGACGAAAGGCCCAGACTATCGACATTGGTCACCATCCCGAGCTGGTGTCGGTTTAAGGACCTTGGTGAAATTTATGAATTAGTTAAAAATATGTAGATAATGTTAACCAATATTGGTTTTATTTTTTTGAATATATAAGATGACAAATGAGTCGCTGCTCAGTGTGGACATATAGACGTGTTTTCTGTCTGGTTACTACAAGAAGGGCCACCAGTTAGTTAATGTTTAACGTTTCTATCGTCGACAAGGATAGTCATCATAAATTCATAGTACTATGTGATTTGATGCAAAACTTACAACATGTCACCTCACCGCATTTATCGGGATTATTTTGCCAATGCATGTCCATCAGATTCGATATCCTAAAAGTATAAACATACACCCACGGGTATACTTCAGTGGTTGGGAAGTGGGATTTGGGATGATCAACCCAGGTTCGAAACTCGGTACCGTCGTGTGGGGTGTCTTGCTCGGCAAGCATCCCTGGTATGGGCCGAGTAGGAACGGCCCATTGGTCCTGGTGCTGGGCTACCGTGATTTACCTCTCATATGATGGCTGTGGTGTCAGTCGGTATGGGCTGCTGAGGGCGAGCAGTGATCGCCTTTTGAAGGGCTTGAATGTGAAAGACCCAATTAAATACAATTAGTAGTTTGGATGTTCGGATTATGGACAGTTAAGCTGGGGTTTTCTCGAAATAATTAAATTAACGATGCTTAACTAAGTTGTTGCCTGCGGAATCTGGGATGCTGAGGGTTGCTGTCATTAATTTAATTTAATGCTTAACTAAAAGTGATTGGAACACTTTTTATTGACGTCTCTTGTTACATGTATCCTCTAAAAGTGATGGGAACCCAATTAATGAGTAGTACATATAATAAACTTTACATTTCCAATGAATGTGACGAGATATTTATAGCTATAGAAAGCGAATTACAGAGTAATTTATGGATTCTATTACTATATATAGGCAGAACGTGATGTTCTGCGCCAAATCTGGTGTAGATTGTTAATTCCTAGTGAAACTCGCCACCTGGATTTAAATATGTCATCACTTTGAATATGCCCAAATAATTTTATGCCTACCTCAGTTTAATATGTACCCGGTACACGTGAACATATAATGGCCAAGCTTTCCTGGACACAAATCATTATTGATTTCTTGTGTCTCACAACCAAACTATTTGAGTTGTTATTCTAACGATATTAGTTATTAATGTTTGAGATTATTGTGATTCTACGCTCTTAGGCTTGATATCTGGAGCTGATCTGATCTGAAATAAATATAAATATGTTGAAATGAATTGAACTGAAACAAGTACAATATACAGAACTGATTTTAATAAAAATTAAATTGAAAATAAAGTTTATTTCTTAAAATTAACTGAAAAACTACAATTTATTTCTAAGAATTTATATTAGTTTAAAATAGTAATAAAAGAAAAACATTTATAAAAAAATATGATAAACTGAACTGAACTGCAATGAACTAAACTGCATTGAACCTAACTAAATTAAAAATAAGTGTATTGAAAAATAGGGACAATATGACTGAATTCATCTAAATTTCATCATAAACATTCATGATGAACTGAACTGAAATAAATTGAACTGAAGTGAAGTGTAGATAAACACTGATAACATGAATTTTAATATCAAATATAATTATCTTAATGCTCATTTTATTGTCTATGTATGTGCAATGCATTATTTCATAAAATGAACTGAACAAATGAAATTTATTTCTAAAAATTCATATCATTTCAAAAGAGCGTAAAAAGAAAAACATTTATCGAAAAGCTATGATAAACTGAACTGATTTAAACTGCATTGAGCCGAACTAAATTATAAATAAGTGTACTGAATTAATGTACTAACAATATGACTAAATTAATGTAGATTTCATCATAAGCATTCATGTTGAACTGAACTGAACTTAAATGAATGAACTTAACTGAAAGTGCAGATAAAATTTACGTAGTGGTCATAATAATATAATACATTGAACTAATATATATATATATATATATTGAACTGAAATAAGATAAATATGCTGAACTGAAATAAATATAAATATATTGAATTGAACTGAAGTGAACTGAAATAAGTATAAATATACTAAACTGATATGATTTAAATTAAAATAAGTATAAATATACTGATATAATCTGAACTGAAATCCAAGTAACCTCTAGAAAACAGGCCTTAGACTTTTCCATTCGACAAAACTAGACTTTTATATGGCATGGTTTTGAAAATTGAATTTGTTATGAATGTCGCCATGAGTGCTTTTAATTTGGAATGATTTTAAAAAATAATAATTTCAGAGCAGTTTGGTCTACCCCATTTCACTCGATTCATTTTGATTCTCTTTAATTATTCTATCTCATTTGGTTCGATTTAGCTCATTTCTGTTGGATTCAGTTCTATTCAATTAAATTTGTTGTATTATATTCCAGTTTAGTAGGATTTAGCCATATCTAATTCGGTCTATTTATGCTCTGTTCAGTTCGATTCCGTTCATATTGTTTCAGTTTAGTCCAGTTCACTTCATTTTGGTTCACTTTAGATCTAAAAAAATTTCAGTTCATATTATTTCAGTCTGATCCAGCCTTTTCCACTCTAAACTTGTCCAATTATTCAGCCCAGTTCTACTCAATCCAATTTGATTCAACCCAGTTCAATCCATTTCAATCTCGTTCATAGTTTCTTCCAATTCATTTCAGTTCAGTTCAAGGTTGTCACCAAATATTTTTCTAAATATGTTTTGTGATTTCGGTAAATTCAATGAGTAATGATACTGACAGTGAAAATTCATAATGAAACATCAACGTGAATGATGTGGTGTTAATGAAAAGACCAAAGCAATAAAATAATAAATTACAGCCTAAATCGAAATTGGTTATGCCTCTGACTACAGGGGATATAGGTGTCTTGATCCCATCACGAGTCGTATTTATATCAATCGTCATGTTACTTTTCATGAGAAACAATTTCCCTATCGCAGTCTTCTCTCTACCTAGTGACTTTACCATATTCCTCTCCTCCTACCTAAAATTTGAGTTGGTCTCCCATAGTGGTTTCGTCGCGTTCAGAGTTATCCCCAAGTGTCGTCGTTCATGCAGCATCTTCGCCATTCTCTGTTGTGCCTCTACTACCGGCGCCACTCTTCTCGTCATCTCCACTTAGCTCGCCGGTAGTTCCATCTGTAGCACCGGTAGTGAATGCCATGGCTTCCCATAGCGATGTGAGTCCTCCATTTATCTCTCCACTGCCTTCTTCACTAGTGCATGTATCTCCGAATCCAATTGCTGTCTCGTCTCCACCTTCCACTTCTCATGAGTCAATTTCTAGTCCCATGTCATCTGTTTCTCTTGGGTCAACTTCCCCGTCTCCTTTACCACTTGTTCCAAATGCTCATCTTATGGTTATTCGTCTTAAAGATGGTATTTCCGAGCCTCGTCGCCTAATAGATTTAAAAACAAATGTCGTAGAATTAGAACCATCTAATTTTAAACATGCATCCAAAGATCCTCGATGGCGTCAGGCTATACTTGACGAGTATACGACTTTATTTTTTTTAAATGATACTTGGTAGTTGGTACCTTGCGACTACAATCATCTTGTAGTTGGCTGTAAATGGATATATAAAATTAAATACAATTCTGATAGGTCTGTGGAATGTTTTAAGGCCAGACTTGTTATTTTCAACAATCACCAACAGGCAGGTATTGCTTATTTTTGAAACTTTTAATTTTGTTGTGAAACCGTGCATTTAGTTCTTACTATTGTTGTCTCTCTTAATTGGACGGTTCGTCAATTAGATATTAAAAATGTCTTCTTGCATGATTTTTGACCTGAGGGTTTCGTGCATCCCTCAAAGTCAAATTACATATTTCATTTACGTAAGTCCATATATGGATTGAAACAAGCCCCGTGAGCGTGGTCTTCTCGATTCAGCAATTGTTTTTATTATCCATTGGTTTTAAATGCAGCACTAGGTGACATCTCTATGTTTGTTTTAAAGTACCAGGGTCATATGCTTATTTTACTTCTTTATGTGGATAATACTGTTCTCACAGGTAGTAGTTATGCTATAGGTCATAAAATCATTTCTATTCCCTGATCTCAGTTTGATATGAAGGATTGGGGATAACCATTATTTTCTCGGTATTCAGGTGTTGTGTACTCCTTCTGGTATGTTTTTATCCCAACAAAAATATGTGTCCAATTTACTAAAGAAATTTCATCTTCATACTATTAAATCTGTACTCACACAATGTGTTCTTAGAGTTACGTTGTCCTCTGTTGATGGGGACTTTCTAGTTGATCCCACAGATTGTCGTAGTATGGTTGGTGCTGTGCAATATTTAACTATGACTCGTTCGGATATTGCTTATGTTGTTAGTATGGTTTTTCAGTTTATGCATGCTCCTCGTACTGCCACCTTTATGTTGTGAAGAGAATTTTCAGGTATTTGCCGGGTGCCTTGGAGTTTGGTATTGTTCTCCACTCGGTGAGCTCTCCTGCGTTAGTGGTAGCTTATACCGATGAAGATTGGGTTGGTTGTCCTAACAGTCGTCGTTCTAACACAAGATATGCCACTTTTCTTGGAAAGAATTTGATTTCTAGGTGCTCTAAGAAGCGACCTACTATGTCGAAATCCTCAATTGAACTTGAATACATAGGCATTGCTTACACTGTAGTTGAAACGATTTGGATCCTTCAGCTTCTTGCTGATTTGGGGTATTTACTTTGTGATCCTGTTACTCTCTATTGTGATAATGTTTCTACAACATATTTTGCTGCCAGTCTAATTCATCATGATTGTTGCGAGCATATTGATGTCGACTACCACTTTGTTCTTGAAATGGTTGCACATGGAGGTCTTCGGGTTAGACATGTTCCTACACAGTTACAGGTTGCTGATATTTTTACTAAATGTCTTACTATTGAGTTTTTTTTTGTAAATACCATTCCAATATATCCATTATTGCACCCCGTAAAGATTGAGATGGTGTATTAGGGTATAAAGCTAGAATAGGCTTTTCCATGTAAATATTATTCACGCTCCCTTTGTCCCAGTAGTAATGACATAATTGCCTTGTCACCGCCTTCAATGATCATGTTTGACTGTCAATATCTCTAGCCACATATATCAATTCCGCATTAAAAAATGATATTCAGAAAATATTTGTTAATAGTAATTGAACAATATCTCACAATATTTATTTATTATATATATTCATTTATATTTATAGTCAAAATTTATTAAATTTGACTTTCAAAAATAAATATGCCAATACTGGTGGGACGGTGAGATAAAAAGTGTCAGTACAACTAATTAGGTAAGCCACAATTATTCTCATTATTCCGCACAGCCTTCCTTAAAATGTGTAGTTAACAATGGATATATTAGCATTTTTTTAATGACACATCAATTACTTTGATGTTTCACTATGAAGTTTCATTGAGAATATCTTTACTCAAATTGGATTCATTTAAGTAAATTTCATTTCCTTTCAATAAATATCGTTCAACTGCACGTGCCCTTATACTATGTCCATCTTTTTAATAACATTAAGAGTGGGTCTTCTGACAAACGATTTGTCCATAAATTTATGGACAATCAACTTATTTTTTACCTTACATGCTCCATTTGTTAAATTACATACTTCTAAATTTAGAAATTTTAAAACATTATTTTTACATTACATATATATATTTTAGATTTTCACATATAAAATAAAAGTTATTAATTTTTAAAAACTTTTAAGATACAATATTTAATTTTTAAAAAAATTACAACATCTAATGTAAAAAGTACAATGAACTGTCCATAAGTTTAAGGAAATATCACCTTTCCTAAGACTTTCTCTCATTAAAAATAATTTTTATTGTTTCCTTTCCTGCTCTCATACTTTTTTAGGTTGCAAAATATTGATGTAAATTAACAAGTGAAGTAAAAACTCAAAAGGCCATGGTATTTTATTTGGTGTGATCGGTGTCTCTGGCCAAATTTGAACGTCGGACCAGGAGGGGTGCACCATATAATCCACACCCTGATTCGAATCTTCATGATTCCAATAAATTAAGGGTTAAGGACTGGTGCTGTCTATTTAATTATTTGGTCAAGAAATGGTTATTGATTTAATTAGCATGGATTATTCTACTTGGCCAGGTGATGTTTAATGCTTTATTAATCCCAATTATTATGGCAGTAGTAAGTATGGCTTTTATTGGGATTAGTCCGTATAATCTACTGTCCCAATTTGTTTATTTCGTGTCTCTCATCCGGCCCTTTTATTTTGGTTTAGAATTTGTGCAAATTAAGGCTTAGAATTTTGTCTGGTCCCTGATTACTGCCCCACACGTAAAACCAAAGGTCAAATGATGCAATGGGTCTACACATTTATAGTAGTGCCATTTATTTTTGTACCGTTAGCATAGGAGCTTTCAATATCTGACCCAAACTAAAAATCCGATCAAACTTAACTCAAAACCCAATTTTGATTCAAGAGATATCACCTCGAATCCGAACACGACAAAATCGAATTCAACCCAAAATCTTGCTATGACCCGTTAATCTGGAGTCAAACTATATCTGAACTCGAACGCAATTCAACCTGATAAATAAGTTACATGACCCTATACATAATCAACCCAAACAGAATTTTCTGTCCTACTTCCTATTTTTACACTATTCATCAATATTTTTTAAATTTTAATATCTTAATTTTTGTATAACAATAAATTATAAAAATTATATATTCTAAAATATGTGTTAAGATGAATGTAATGATATTTCACACGATAATTTTCATATTTATATATCTATAGTTTTTTACAATTTAAACAATATCAGCTTTATTGAACACTATTCAAGTAAGACACTTAAATAGGGACGGAGGGAGTACGATAATATGAAATCACATCTTTTTTGTTTTTTCATTAGATATTCACTCTTTTTTATTAAATACTTCTCTTAACGGAAATTATAAAGAAATAACTTCTTTTTTGTTTTCACAATAATTGAAACTACTATGAAATTAATTCATAGATCTCACTTGATTTTTTCTATCGTACACATTAATTTTACATTCAATATTTAATCTAAGTAAAAAATTTCAACCGAAATAAATTAAAATGTGAAATTTAATAGGCAAAGTATTGGGAAAGACCGTCTTTCCATATGCTTATGGAAAAAAAGGATTGAATTAGAATTACATAAAGATACAAGATTTAGTTGTAACATTAAAAATTTATTATTCAACATTTAGTAGTTATAAGTCTTTGACCCAGCAATGCAATACGAAAATTTTATCTTAATTTCTTATAATTTTCAGTTTAAACATTGACTTTCCATAACTTATGTAAAAACTGTCGTTCAAGAGACAGACTCAATTTAATAATACAATGTTACTTTTGTAATTTATTTTCGTTTCTTAATATTTAAATTTTGTTTTTATTAAATTAAATAAAAATATTAATTTAAAAAAAAACAAATTTTGAAGAAAAAATTACCATTTCGACATGTGGTCCAATCAGGTTACGCCACATGTATAAACAAGTGAAAAAAGAGAATGAAAGCTGATGGCCCCTGCTTCACGTGAGCATGGTAGGAGAAATGGCAATTGGGGCGATTTTAGATTTCCGAAACCAATGCCCGGTCTCAATTAATTGAGACCACATTGAAACCCCCATTGTGGGATTTTGTGGTTTTAGTGTAGTTTCAGTATAGTTTCATTCCCAAATTGAAACCACTCTGAAATCTCCATTGCACATGCTCTAACAAACAATACAATATAAGTACTCCCTCTGATTTTTTATTGACATCTAATAAAATGGTACACTTTTAAAAAAAAAGTAAAATAAATGAAGAGTATATTTGAAAGTGTAAATTGAGTGAGTTTAGTAATCCAAGCTTTGTAAAAAAAAATCATTATTAAAAATTAAACAAAAAATAAAGGGTACCAATGTTAGTGATTGGACTAGATTATTTGATTAAAAAAAACTAGATAGATACTTATATTCCTCTCCTGCAAATAAGATATTCCTCTCCCTACTATCATTACCGTCGAAAACCTTAAATTCGCAAAATAAAACCTTGGGTATGTGATGGCGATTGGGCAAGGGTAGTGGTGATTGGGTAAGGGTAGTGGCGATTGGGAGGTGCGTTGCGTACCGACGACGGAAACGTGAAGGGATCCCGACAACGGGAAGGAGATTCCAACAATGGGAGTTTTGAAAATTAATTTTATTTAGTTGTAAAATAAAATACATAAAATGCAAAAAATATTTAATTTTAAAATTAAATACATAAAGTATTTATTTCACTGTAAATGCAGCACATAATTTAGATAAATACAGGGTATGAAATATCAATTCACTTATATTATCACGTTATTTTGGACGATAAAAATTATAAGCGCACTTTTTAACCGTTTCTTTGTATCGTCTAGTTCAAATAATTTTTGGATACTTTTTTAGATTTTTTGGAGTGGACATTTTCCATCGCATCAAATTCTTTTAGTTCAATCGGATAATTTAGATTTCGGATTATTGATCGACTATCATTATTCTCTCTTTTTTGTAAAAGAATTTCATTTCACGGTATCAATGACGCTTTGGGTGGAGAAAACCACGCCTTATGTTTCTCTTTGCCAATTTCATACAACTCACAATCGAGTGAACTATAGAATTCTGCTATTTCGATACCCAGAAAGGATCCCAAGATGGGTTTTCTAAGAATTTCATATGTACTGAACCAACTATTGCTGAGCACAATTTCAGGTAAATCATTTCTTCTATTACCATTTGGATTAGGCTAAGAGCATCTCCTATAATAAGGGTGTTGTTCCCATCGTTCACTTTAGCGGTCTCGCATGCTTATTGCATTACGAGAGCTCCAGTATATAGTGTAAAAAAGGTAACTTGTGATAATCATGGAATAGCAAGATAATAAGGATTGGTTTGTTAGAGCCAGTTGTATAGAATCAGATTGTGAATAATCTGTTGTAATCTCTATCATGTGTATTTGACTATATATAGAGTGAAAACCCTACGGGGTAACTTGCGGCAAATTCTTTTGTTTCTCAAACTTGGTATCAGAGCCTCGATCTAATCTTACACATTCATCGCCGCCGTGACAGACTCCAGCTTCAGTGGCGAGCTCACCACACAAACCTATGGCACCCTGGTTTCTTCCCAAAATGCCTCCCTCATCAATCCCTCCATCATTGCCACTGCAATCACTTGCAAACTAACTCGTACCAATTATCTGCTATGGAAGGCTCAAGTAGTTCCCATTCTACGGGTGTCCAACTCTTCGGATATCTTGACAGTACCACACCAATGCCGTCAACCATGGTGACCGAGGAAACTGGCAGCACTGCAAGACAAGTATCCAATCCTGCTCGTGCTACTTGGATCATCCAGGATCAGGCCATCCTTAGTGGCCTCTTATCCTCCATAACTTAGGATGTTTATCCTCAGCTTACCCGCACTGACACATCTGGTGCACTGTGGACATTGCTCCAGACTATGTTCTCTGCTCAGCATCGAGGAAATTCCATACAGATCCGCACGTAACTCTCAACCACGAGGAAGGGTGGTATGAGTGTAGCGGAGTTCTACCAAACGATAACGAGACTCATCTATACTATGACGAATATTGGACATCCCTTGTCCGATGAAGAGGTGATCGACTACATACTTACCGATTTTGGGCCAGGTCACGGTGATATGTTCACTGCCATCTTGTGTTGAGCAATCAGCCAGCGGTGACACTTTCAGAGTTCTACCCCTATTTACTCGCCCACGATTCCCAAGCTCCCACGATGAGCGGCAAGATGGACTTCACTTCTTCCACCAACAATATCATGCGCCAGGACACTAATGCTCTTATTCGTTACAATGAGAAAATCCAACAAAAATTCCTGAGGAAACTATTGCAATGAAGGTGGTTGTGGTCATGGCAGGAGCAATGCCCCTCACTGTCAAGTGTGTCGCATCTACGACCATATTGCATTACATTGTCAGAATAGGTTCAATCATGCATATAAACCAGAGAAGTATCGTGGAAGAAATAGAGCAACCACGGGAGGCTACAATGTCGACACAAGCTGGTATATTGATATCAGAACATGAAATTCTATGAATAAGTTGTTATTGGAAACAAGTTTATGAACAGAAAGAATGTGCTTATTGATATGAGGAACATGTAGTATATTTTTAAGGGTAAGTGGACGATTTAAACTGGGAATTATAGAATGACCAATGTGTGAAATATGCCAACGTGCAAAAGAGCCATCAAGTACCTTATAATAATTTTGTTCGTGTTAGTACCTAGTACCTCTCTATTTGAACTTATTCACTCCGATGTTTGGGGTCCGGCTCAGACATCTGTTAGAGGTTTTAAGTATTATGTAAAAAAATTGGATGATTACAACCGTTATACTTGGATCTATCTTCTAAAACACAAGTCTGGTGTTGAGCAAGTCTTTTACAAATTTTAAAATCATGTTGAGCGTCTTTCGAATTCATAAATTTTTACAGTTCAATATGATTGGGGAGATGAATACCACCGTCTCCACAAACCTTTTCAACGCCCGGGCATCTCTCACTGTGTCTCTTGTCCTCATTCATCGCATCAATATGGGGTGGCTGAACGAAAACATCATCACATTGTTGAAAATGGTTTGGCTCATCTAGCACATTCGTCTCTTCCACTCAGGTTTTAGGATGAGACTTTTCTAACTGCATGTTATCTGATTAATCGCATGCCCAACCGTACTATAAAAGCTTTCATACAATCACACATTTTCTTAAAATTATCCCTGGTCATTCTTTTCTTCGAACCTTTGGTTACTCATGCTGGCCTATTCTACGTAAATATAACTTACATAAGCTTGATTTTTGGTTAAAAAATGTGTGTTTTTCTAGGGTACGGTTCTATACACAAGGGGTATAAATGTTTGGACAAGAGACTGGTCCAGTTTATATTTCTCGTGATGTGGTGTTTGATAAGTCAAGTTTCCCATTTGCTACCTCTTCTCGTTTAGTCACACCACCCTCCATGTTCGATGTCGTTTCTTTTTCTCAGTCTGAACCTGTAATTATGAATAATCATATCCAAAATTATGACTTGTCACTTTTGTTGCCTAACACTTCTAGTGTAGTTGTAGCATCTCATTCCACCGTAGTGGACGTCCTGAATTCATAGATGACCTACGTCCCAATTACATGCATGCCTAGGTTTGCTACACCACTTATTGGCCAAGAATTCTCCATGCAGCAATCTTGCGTTCTTGTTACTTCTTCACCTCGGCTGGAAAATGAACCTGGCTTTGCCACACTTGATGTCGCATTTCCATTGCTCGATTCTCTCGCAGATGATCATGTTCCCACATCTGATACCACAAATGAAGTTTTTGCTCCTGCGGCTGGTGAACAGTTTCCTTCTGGCATGACTACACGTCTTTGCACCAGGAAGTCATTTCCTGAGCAGTTCACTGATGTGCCTATTCGGTATAATCCAAACCGATGTGATTTCTTTGCTGAACCAACTTGACATTGGCTTGCTCTCTCTGACCCGGCTTGGAGCGCCGCCCTGCAAGCCGAGTTTGATGCACTTCAGAAGAACAACACGTGGACTCTTGTTTCCTAGCCAGCTGGTGTTAATGTTGTGGGCTGCAAATGGGTGTTCTAGCTTAAACATCACCCCGATGGCTCCATTGACAAACACAAGGAAAGATTGGTTGCACGATGGTTTACACAACAATATGGTGTGGACTATCTGGATGGATTCTTGGATGAGGAAGTATTTATGCAGCAACCACCTAGTTTTGAGGACCCTCATAGGCCTAATTATGTATGCAAACTACAACGGGCGCTCTATGGCCTTAAACAGTTGCCTCGTGCTTGGTTTTAACGACTTAGCGACAGATTGCATCAGTTTGGTTTTCAGTTCTCCAAGGCTGATACTTCTTTGTTCCTGTTTCACCATGGGGACGTCACTATTTACATAATTGTCTATGGAAACGATATTATTAGTGCTGGCTCTTCTCAACAAGTTGTTGATAAGTTGTTGCATGCCTTGTCTTATTCTTTTCCTGTAAAAGATCTTGGTCGGTTGCACTATTTTCTAGGGATTGAGATCGTCTACAATTCAGGGAAAATCACCTTGATGCAGCGCAAGTATGACTTTGATCTTCTTCATCAAGCTCATATGGATAATTGTGAGAGCTTCTTAACTCCCATGTCTGTGATGGACAAGCTTGCTCGTAATTGTGGTATGACCCTTAGTGAGGATGATGCTTTCAAATATCGAAGCGTGGTTGGAGGACTGCAATATCTTACGTTAACAAGGCCAGACATATACTTCGACATTAATAAGGTATGTCAGTACTTTTCTAAACCCATTGATGTGAATTGAGAGGTCGTTAAAAGTATCTTAAGATACATTAAGGGCACAGCTACTGCATGACTTTGTTTTCGGCGTTCCAGCTCTACTCTTTTAAGTGTGTTTATAGATGTAGATTGGCCCAGGTGTATGGATGATCGTAGGTCCACTGGAGGTTTCGCAGTGTTCCTAGGTCATAATCTGATCTCATGGAGCTTTCGCAAACTACCCATGGTGTCTAGGTCCAACACAAGAGCTGAATACAAGGCATTGGTGAATGGTACAGCTGGAGCTACGCAGGTGCAATCCTTACTGAAAGAATTTGGTGTATGTCAGCCTCGAACCACCAATATTATGGTGTGATAACCTTGGTGCTACCTATTTAACAACTAATCTTGTGTTTCATGCACAAACGAAGCACATAGAGGTTGATTTTCATTTCGTCGGGGAGAAGGTTGCATTGGGTGTTCTCGACGTCCACTTTGTATCGCATGCTGATCAGGTGATTGATGGATTCACCAAACTAGCTACACGCTACATGCTTGATCACTTATGACACAATCTAAACCTTGTCACGGTTAAGATTGAGGGAGAATGTAAAAAAAGTAACTTGCGATAATCATGGAATAGCAAGATAATAGAGATTGGTTCGTTAGAGCCAGTTGTATAGAATCAAATCGTGAATGATTTGTTGTAATCTCTATCATGTGTATTTGACTATATATTGCGGCAAATTCTTTTGTTTCTCAAACTTATAGCGGGTCACATACATCGATACTCTGTCAACCACCTTTTAAGAACATGCCATCCCTGTATTGGTAGTAGACTTCACAACTAGCTATTTTTAACACAACGGGGAAAATGTAGGATTTGTAAGCACAAATTCGAGAAATGATCTGAGTTCAAGCATTGAACCCTGAGAACAAATTATGAAATCCATCAAGAAAGAAGATAAAATCTCCGGAATATTATTTTAATGAAAGAGATAAAATTCCTGAAGTATTATTTAATAAGAGATAAGAATTATTTCCATCTTAAAAATTTCAGTCCTATTTACACTAATAGATCGCTAACTAGAAAAGGAATAAAAGTATTCTCATAATATAAATATAATTATTCTAAGAATAACAAAAGAAATATATAACGGCAAAGATAGAAACTCTACCAAAAACAGAAAAGGAAATGAGAGTTGTTCTAAGAAAGTTAGCATATAGAAGGGACACTTATGAACATGTCGGCTCTCTCTCTAAAGAAAATTATTCTCTGATCCATCTCTACCTTTACCTTCGAAAATAATCAAAAAAAATATTCCAACAAAATACCACAACCACACACGTGTACATATATTTCCAATCCTCACCTATAATGGTTAGGGAAAATACAAAACTAACCCTATTATTTTTTGAAAGTGCCAATCCAACCCAGTAAAATCTGAAAGTGCGATTCCAGCCCTATTTTTTTTAAATTGTGCCGATATACCCAAATTGCACTATGTCAGCGTTGAATAAACAAATTCAGGCGTTGAAATAATTTGAAAAGACAAAAATACTTCTGGATTTAAAACTACCCCATCTATCTTTGGATTTAAACCAACCCCTACCCCTTCAGCTGCTCCGCTACCCTCGTCGCTGCTCTATCGCTGCCGCTGCTTCTGCTCCAGCTGTTGCTCCACCTCCACCATTGCACCTAAACCTTGCCTCTACCACAGATTCCCACCCCAGCCTCGGTCCCGCCACCACCATTCAACCCCCAACCCCGTTCCCTTCATAACACTTCCACCCCAGCCACCATAGTCCTTCTACCCCTCATCTCCCGCCACCACCCACCACAGGCACCGCGTCATCACAAAACCCTATCCCACGTCACCAAACCCCATCATCAAACCCACACTACTTCACAGCGGCACCCCTCTGAAAGCTTTGCAAGAGATAAAACAAAACCAGTGGAAAACGACCTGAACGACTGCAAACAAATGAAATTCATAGCGAATTTGTTGTTTAGAAGGCCAAAAACGATGTCGTGAGATAGAGTAATGCATACGCATCTTTAGATGGAGCAACATTGTCTACGATGTCGACCAATGCACACTCTTAAAAATGATCTCAATGCACACATTGTGAGATGGACCAATATGCACACTCTCGATGTTAAATTTAGTCACTGATGTGTCTGAAATCCGATCAAAGCCCACTCTCGATCCCCCGATCCAGATATGCAACCTACAAGGAAAACAGTCCCTGGAGTGTTCTAAGGGGAAACTCTCTGATATCAAAGTCAGTCTTACCCTCCAAGTTAAGCAAAAATGAATATGGAGAGAGTGAATGAAATAAATGACATACCTTTGTATTTATACTACTTAATCTCTAATATTCCTTGTCTATGACCTAATTCTCTTCCTTACCTAGTAAGGAGGCCAAACGATGACTCATCTTCATATGTGCCCCACTAGGCTATTCTGGTTTTGAGTTTTCCTTAAAGGGTTGGGCTTGCCAGCCCATATGAAGTTTTAGCCTAATATATCACCAGTCACCTTAATTGGTCCTACTTTTGGAGGTGTTGTGACTTGTGACTGATCTCCTTAGCATGACAAACATTGGTTAACCTGTAAACACCAGATATACTAAACATTCTGAAATTTCCCTTGTTTTCCCACCTCCCACCAACACCTCCCCCTTCTACGTTCTGTACGGATATCCCAAGATGAGGTTTTGTACAATCCAGGACTATAACTTGATCGGACAGATCCACAATTGAAATGGAAACAAAGCAGCAATCGGCGGTGGTGCGAGCAGCGTCGTTTGATACCAGTAATTTACAATGTCTGATTTCTTGTCCTTTTATTCTTTTTTGTCGTTTTGTCTTTTTTTTTCTTATTCTTTTTATCCATGGGCAATATGGTGTTTTTCTTAAACTCCTGCCAAACTTCCCGTTGACAATTGAATTCAACGGCGTCCATAGTTAGATTGACACGTACATTATAAAGTTAGTGTTATTTTAATATTTTCTCATTTTGCGAATTATATTAACACTTCAGCGCAAAGTTGAGCTTATTTTAACACTTTACTCTAACAAACATTAAGACGTAAAGAAAATGGTCAAAATTAAAATGACGCAAATGATGGAATCTAGAGTTGGATTTTTAAGATTGGTAAGCTCCAAGCCACCGAACTTCCACCGCATTTTGTAAATCAAAAGAAAGATTCACGTGCGTTAGTAAACAAGCTTAAAGAAAGGAATTAGGGTTCCTTAATTTCATACTGTCAAAGCTCGCTTAAACAATTCAGCTTCTAATGCGGTTGCATTAATTTATTCTAGTCGCTGTATGAATTCAGCGGACAAAAGTACCATATCTTGCTGACAGATACACAACAAATACTACTCCAATTTTTGACAACATATCGTTAGAGGTTTTGATTGCGTGATAGTGTTAGTATAAACAGTACTAAAACATTATTAAAAAAAGAGAGTTTTAGTTAAAACATTCTTTTGAGCACCTTAATTTCGTTCAGCTAGTTTTAGTTAAATAAATTTTACTATCTTAATTTAGATATGTTTCAACTCTTTTTAAATTTATTTAAATTAAATTAATTTTAGTTTAGTTTAGTTCAAATTAATTATAAAGAACAAGATCGGAGATCATCTCTAATCGTAGTAATTTAAACTTACTATTTATTTTCATTTTTATTTTAGTTCAAATTATTTTTTATTTTTATTTTTTCTCCTTTTCGTGATGGAAACCTCTTAATTATGTATTTTGGTTATTTAATTTCATTAAATAATTTTTCTAGATTTTTTGCTTTCTTTTACAGTTTATAAAATTAAGTGGTTCTTATATTGATTTTTTTGGATTTAATTATCAAGTAGGAATTGCCTTTGTCATATTATGTTTTTCCAGCGACATTTTTTCTGGTAATTTTTTTTTACTTCAGATTTGTTAGCCAACGATTCAAAGATGGTGAGAAGAAATCTAGATCAAAATTGTTAAAACAACAAACTTCTGGCGATCCCGTTCTTTCAGAGAATTTATCAAATTCGTAGATTTTGATCCATTGATATAGTTTTTCCGGTTTCCTTTTGGTGTCAAGTTAGACATAATTCTGCACACTAGAAGTGATTTCTATACGATGACGATAAATAATTTTGACAATCAAACCAACCGATTTTAGTCTCCAAGTTTAAGGAAAGGGTCTTGAGTGGGTTAAATGGAGACGGACCAGATCTTTAGTTAAGGGTCATTATTTTTTTAATCGTTTGATTATCTTGATATTAACTAGAAGTGTGGATGGAATATTTTGCGTACGTTTCATTTGATACTTCATTGTGATTGGTTTTGTTTAGCAGTATCAGGTCGTTACTACTAGACATCCACACAACGAAAACTACTTATCCTTATATGCCCTTCTTATTCCCACATAACCCTTTGTTTAGAATTGGAATATCCATTAGTGTCTTTATGTATCTCTTCTCTTATTGCCACCGAGGGCTCTAATTAGAATTTTTATATTTAGTTAGTGTCTTGGTGTTAGGGTTTTTTTACCCCTATGACGTAAACATCACCCAAATGTAGGTCTTTTGACCAATCCTAATTAATAAAGAGGGTTGAATTCCCAAATATCTCAATCATCAATGGTTTTATTTTTTTTTAAAAAATAAACAGTGGAGACTAATTGGTATTCGGTTCCCTCAAAAGTGTAATTTTTTAAAGATTAAATACAAGTAACTAAATTACATATAAACATCCAACTTTACAGATAGGACTAATCTAGGAGACAACCATTTGAATTTGTTGAAACCCAGTGAAGCCTTGAAAATCCGTCCATCGGAATAGTCGGGGACGCCCTCCGAAGAACACCAAATTGCTACACCACCAACGAAATCGGAACCACCACAATCGAATCTTCATGGACCACCTGCATGCTGAGAAACCACAACGGGGGCTAGCAACACTGTCTTAGAACACTGGGTAATCCCTAGCAAGAAGTTGCACTAATATTCACAATTCTCGCTAGAAGCGTGACTAGAACGTGGGATCTCTCTATTATATAGAGGGTGAATTAACCACTCAACCAAGGCGCACTTAACCCTTCAAAAGTGTACTTTGTAGGATTGATTTAGGTTAAAATAATTTTAAATAAAATATTAAAGAGCAAAGTGTTTATATAACCCTTAGTTTTTTGATAAGTGCAAATAACCCAGTTTTTCAAAGTACAAATATAACCCTTGTCTGGCGTTGGCTCATTGATTTGATATAAAATGACCAAATTATCCTTATTTAATTTCTTCTTTTTAAAAAAATTTCACCCTTCCCCCTCTCCGCTCACCCGACGAAAACTC
>JAULKJ010000003.1:6607077-6618619 GCA_032355405.1 Rubia balearica
GATCACTCAAAATAACTGAATTAATTATCTTCGTAATTAATCCTCCAACTATATATGAAAAATACACATTGACTGAATGACACTATCCCAACACAAATCACAATCTTGGACCAAACTACCTAAATACACACAATTACTCCTTCCCCTCTGTATGTGGAAATTTAAGACTCCCATGGATTCGGATGGCGACCTTAATGAATCTGTCTTCAATAAGTTACTTCTACTCTGTCTCTTTTTCAACTGCATACTCCATCTGTTTCTTTAATATCACACTTTCTAATTTAGAATGTTTCTTTAACAATGACACATGTTAGTTATAGCAAGTTTAAGGTTTTTACATCCACTCATTTTACTTTTTCTTCATTCAATTCAATTTCATCCACTCATTTACCATCTCCTAAATTCTAACACCCAAAATGATGTGTTATTGTTAAAGAAACGGAGGGAGTACTTTAACTTTCACCAATTGATTTTAAAACTGTTTGATCATTAATATTTTTCATTAAAGATAATTTATATTTGTAAAAAATTGATATTCTAAAAATATACGAGTAAGTTATAACGAATCTAACAAGGTATCATACAATAGTATTTACACTTAAACACATATTCAATTTTGTGGTCAAGGCTATAGAGTTTGGGCTAAATGAAAAGTCAAATTCAGCTGCATTAAAAGTTGACATGTGTTGCGATAATCAAGAGACACTCCAGGTACAAAGTATGTCTAGGGTCTAGGTATTGTACATTTACATTTGTAATCCTCTTGCAGTCTTGCACGCTATATTCTTACATATATTACACATCCAAACTAACGCCTAATTCCGGTAATGCTCGTGTCTTTGTTGGTAATGACAATATTATCTCTATTTCTGCTAGTGGAGTTTCACAACTTACACCTAATTTGAGTTTGTACGATGTCTTAATTGTTCCTGATATTACCATGAATATATTATCTATTAGTATGCTTACCAGGGGTTTTGGTGTTCTAATAACTTTTGATGACCGCTATTTCATTATTCGGTACAAAGTAACCAGGGCAATCATAGGCAAAGGCTATTGTGAGGATGGGTTATATGTGTTGGATTGAGGTGAAGAGACTTTTATTTGATTAATTAAGAAAAATAAAATAAAAGTTGGGAATCTTTTGAGTTGTGGCATGCCCGGTTAGGACATGTATCCAATAGCACCATTTTGTTGTTACTTAAATCTTGTGATTCGTTTGTTTCTTCTTTAATTCTAAAACCTCATACCCGCGGTCTATGTTTTATGGTGAAAGGTTTGGAATTATTTTTTTGTTGAGAACTCTAAATGAGCTAAGTATGTTCTTGATTTGGTTCATTGTGAATTGTGTAGGGTACAACACATGTTTTTATCTAGATATGGTTTTGCTTATTATGCTCCTTTTGTGGATGATCATTCGAGATTTACGTGGCTTTACCCTCTTTGTTGAAAATAATTTTTTTAATGTTTATTTGAAATTTAGAACTTTTGTGAAAAATCAGTTATGCCCTTGTATTAGTGGGTTTTTAAGTGATGGTGGTTATGAATCCCTTAATATTCAATTTCACTAACACTCTGACACATAAGAGATCAATCATCAGATTTCTTGCCCTCGTAACAGAACGGTTGTGATAAAAATAATTTAAATGAATTTTGACTGGTACTAGAACAATTAGATAGCTGGAGATGGAAATGATTAAAATGTCTCATAGAGGTTTAGAGCAGACTTGATTGTAATGATATGGATTATATAGTACTCTAGACATGCGCCAAACTCTTACCACGGCGTCGGCAAGGAGAAAAGAAAAATGCAAACTAAAAAGTTTGTTGAAACGCACATTGATATGGAGTTAGTGCTTAAGAAATCATATTTTGATGGTTAAGTAATTGGATGGCCTACACTACACTACACGGGAATCAGTACATTTAGACACGAGAAACTCGGGGCCGTCGCAAAAGTGACACGAAGCCGACCTTAAACCAAAAGTTTCGTTCTTACTGCTCCTTTTATCTCTTAATGGCTCCCTTTTCTAATATTTTTTAAAAAAGTTTTGTTTAGTTTCATATAATAGTAAATTATAAAATTTTATGTTAGGAACATTTTAAAACATCTCATATAAGGCGTGTTATTGTATAAAATTAAGTTATTAATGATTAAATATGCCTTGAATTTTTTTATAGTCAAACATCATCATTATTAAAAAATTGAAGGGAGTATATTTTAAACACTTATATGTAACATCGGGTAGCCATAGATATTTTTAACACTTATATGTAAAGTACTCCAGATTAGCAGAAGATACTTTAAAATTCGAGTCTACTTTATCTAAAACAATGTAGATTAAAGTGTAAAAATTTCTTTTCGTACTATTAATATATTTAATTACGTATAACAACAAGAGAAAGACTCACATGAAACCGTTTCACCATAACCTATGGTGAGTCAATGTACAAACTAAACTTTTACAAATTACATAAAAGTACCCATGTCATTCTCATTTTTAAATAATTGTACTTAAACCCTTCGTCTCACCATAAAATTAGGTGAGACCGTCTCACCTAAGTCTTTGTATAACAACAATTATTAATATATTTAATTATGTATAACAAGTTAACAACAATACATTAAAAATTATTTGTTACAATAAATGAAATTATATTGCATATGATAATATTAATATTCATATATTTATTCAAACATATAATCAAAGTTTGATAATATTAATGAATGATAGTAAGTGTGCAATTTAATATTCAATTAATATATAATATCATAATACATCTCCACTGATCGACTCCATAATTATCTATTGTTTTATTATCCATATTTTTAGAATTTAATTAGCTGTTATTTCATTATTTTAGAATGCATTTCATTAACCATATTATAGCACAAACGTATTCCCGGAACTTTATCTTTCCCCCCTGTATAAATATTTATTTGACATGATAGACTACAGAAAACCTTGTCGAGATAGAAGACCAAATAACCGTATTAACGATATCATCATGCATTGAATTGAAAATAATTTTGAAATGACATTTCTCAAGTGAAAATGTACGTATGTCGAATATTATATAGGGGAAAGACAAAAGTCAGTTGGACTTTTTAGACCCAAAATTAATTTCTGAACTGACATTTTTATGAGTGGAATGAAAGGGTTATCTAGAACATTAATCGGATAAACGTCCTTTTAGGCAAACTTACATCACACCATATTTGTATTTGAATATGCAAATAAATAGAATTTGTATTTTAAATTGAGTCCGTCTCTTGAACGACGGTCTTATCATAAATCATGGAAAAACTAAGGTTTAAAATGTAAATTAGAAGAAATAAAGATAAAATTTCCGGGTTGCATGAATCGAGTTATAAACTTTATAACTACTACACGTTGCATAATAAATTTTTAATATTGCAACTAAGTTCTTTTACCTTTTATTATTCTATTAAATATCGTCTTTTCACAAGCCTGTGGAAAGACAATGTTTCCCAAGACTTTACCTTTTAATTCGCGGTAACAACGTTTATAAGACAATTTGATGAGTTTATTTTTTTCTGTAAGTTGCATCTACATATTTTAGTCTATTATTTTACAGTGAACAATTGATATAAACACTTTGCTCCAGCAACTATTGTTGGCTTATTTTGTATTACGTTTCAAGTTATTTTGGCAATGTGGACTCCTTTTTTATTGCTTGTTCACAACATTAAGTTTCTAACTTTCTAAGTATATAAGTTGGGTTTTGACCTCTCACGTCCATCTATGTCCAGTGTTGACACGAGTGGCCTACTAGATGCGACGTACGTGAAATTTTCATGAAAAATGTGTATTCTAGCTCGACTTGACTCATGGTGTCAAAATTCACCTAATTCAAGAGTGTGATTTGCGATTGTGATAAATATGAAGAGAATTTAATTCTTCATTTTTTTACTTAAATTGAACTACACTAAAATAAAATAAGCCGAATGATAGTAATAATAAAATCAAGTTAATTAAAATTTCACTAGATTAAAATTTAAATAATTAAATTGAACTGAAATAAATTAAACGGAATACACTTATAACTAGAGAAGAATATTGACTTAGTGCATTCCAATAAACTTTATTTGCCGCAGCGTAAGGTTAGCAAAGCAGGGAAAGTTTTGGGAAAGAGCGTCTTTCCATCGGATTATGAAAAGACTGTCTTTCTATCGGGTTATGGAAAGACGGGGTTTAATTAGAATAATAAAAGGTAAACAGTCTTAGTTGTAATATTAAAATTTTATTATGAAACATGTAGTTATAAAATTTATAACCCGGTTCATGCAACCCGAAAATTTTATCTTCATTTCTTCTAATTTACACTTTAAACCTTGGTTTTTCCATGACTTATTTATTCTAAAAAATATAAGTAGACCTATATATACGTATATTTCTTAGTTCAAACTTCAAATTTCTAATCAAACAACCATTTATTCACGCAGTCGCCGGTGCTCCGTGTGTTCTCACATCTCAGTTCAGTTCAGTCATCTTCTTCTTCTCCACAGCCAATGAGCTTCCACCGCCACGAAATGAGCCCCACGGCCGCCGGCGTGGAGGAGGATGAAGCCGTTCAGGGCGGCGCCGACTTTTCAGCTCTCCACTCAGACATCATGGACTCCCACATATTCACCCGCCTCGACGGGCCCAGCCTCGCCGCCGCCAGCTGCTCCTCCACCGCACTCCACCACCTCTCCTCCCGGCCGCAGCTCTGGTTCGACATTTGCCATTCCACGTGGCCGTCAACGGCGGCCTCCCCCCGCGTTTCCCGCCTCTTGTCCGAATTCCCCGACGGAGGGCCCCGCGGATTCTTCGCACACTCCTTCCTCCTCCCTCTGTTCGAACAACCCGCTTTCTCATCATCCCCGTCGCCTCCGTCGGAACTAATCTCCGCAGTGGATATCCGATACCGGAACGAGCTGGTCTTCTCGAAGGTTCAGGAGACGGAGACCGTTACCGGGTGGTTCCGGTGCTCTCCGTTCCGAATTGACCTTCTGGAGCCCAAGGACGTCATCCCGACGTCGATCAGGCATCCGGCGGGGGACGGCGCCTGTTCGGATCTCAGGGAGGACATGTCCCTGAGCTGGATCCTCATTGATCCGACCGGAAACCGGGTCGTGAATTTGTCCTCCCACAAGCCCGTGTCTGTCACGCGCCACTGGCTGAGCGGGGAGGTGCAGGTGCGGTTTGCCTCCGTCCTACCTGCCGGCGATCAGAACAAACCGGGCCGGGCCGTGTGGGGTCCGAGCCGGGTCCAGTGCGGGATTTTGATCACGTGCGGGAAATCGGAGGGCGGGGACATGCAGGTGAGCGAAGTGAGCATGGAGATGGAGAACATGGACGGAATGCATTTGAACGGGAGGGAGAGTTTGGTAATTCTAGACAGGGCTTTGGAGGGTAAAAGTGGAAAATCAAGTAACAGGGAAGAAGAGGCGCGGAAGAGGTATGAAGAATACGTGGAAATGAAGAAAGAAAAGAAAGAGAGGAGGTTGAGGACAGAAAGGGTATTAGACACACTCTGCGTCGCCTTTGGGGTCTCCATTTTTGTGGCATTTTCGTGCTTCCTTTGGTGCAGATAAATCTTATGAGAGATTAATTAATGCACACGATTTATTTTAGAGTGAATAAAAAATAGCAAGGTTAATTTAGATGATGTAAAATATATATACACGTCAAAGATACGTTGATAACATTTGTAAGAAGCCCGTACTGCCATATTGCCATACTTGTAACTAGTGCTTAATATGAAGAAAAAAAAATCCTCCATTCCAGTCATATTTGCAGCACAATCATTATTCCGCAGTTCAAGAAATATATCTGACCATTAATTTGATTACCTACATATAATAACGGCTACCCGACTGCATGATGGTGTGTCTGAAATGACCATCTATTCCCTTATTTCATTTCCTTTAATGATCCTATCTTGTACACAATTTTAATGTTCTTAGGTGAAATTTCCATTCTATGAATCGGCAGGGTACGATAATCCATATTTTAACAAGTACTCTGCTCTCTGCTAATAATTGAGAAACTAGGAAGGATAAATATAAGAGAATAAGGCCAAAAATAAATATACTGAAAGTCGAATGAAGAGAATTTTTCCTACTAATGGTTTAAACAGAAAATGCAAATGAGATAGCGGTTGGAAAATGTCAGTTTCATATGAAATGAGATGGTCCATCGAATATACTCCCTCTAGTCAACAAAAAAATTTGAGGGGTGAATGACTAATAATATGTTGACGTGTGTATATGTGTTGAGAAGTTAACAACAATTTGTATTTTTTAAATTTATTTTACTTTATTTTTTCTTATCATATTTAACACTTATAAAAATATCATTGACCCCTCGTCTCCACATACTACTTTCTCCCACATAAAAAATTTCTGCTAATTATGACTCATTTTTCATCTCATTTTTTCAAGGCATGTTTGGTTGGTTACTAATAATTTTTCTTACACATATTAGTGTTATGTAAGATTTTGATGTTTAGAAAGTACATTTTACAAAAATACAACGTTATATAACATGATAATATTACTATTTGTATGCTACATAAAATTGATGATCAAACGTGAATGAATAAATTTAATTGAAAAGTGTATCAATATGAACTAGAGTAAAGATATCTGTGACTTGATCAAATACGGTTGAGTCGGAATCTCACTTGAAGGCTTCGTATAATGTGGAGTTGAGATTCTATATCCCATATGACCTTTTGTGCTCGTCTATTGTGGGGAATTCAGCCAAAATATGTTAAAATCTTAAATATCAACATCACATGAGGCTTGACGCAGATCGAGCAACAAATTAAGAGGCTGAAAATTAAAGCTTCCAGGTTAGTTATGGCGGTCCCTGCTCCCTAGGTGACAACCAGGTGGACGGGTAGAATGTTGATTGGGTAATATGGGTAATTAAAATGTAGCGGTATTTACATTTATAATTCTAATTTTAGGTTGAAAGTATCAATATAACTCTACAATCTCAAAAAATGCCCATAAAACCCTAACTAACTATTGTATGTGCTGATCTAACCCTAACTTTTTAAAAATTAGTGTCGATATACCCAAACTCATTATTTTCGACATTGATCAGTCGAATTTAGGCAAGACAAAAAATGAAATGACAAAAATACCCCTTTTCCTAAACCTATATTTCCTCTTCAAAAAGCCTAATGCCTCCAGGAACCACCGCCTCCGTCGCCGGAAACCACCGCCTCCGTCGCCGGAAACCACCGCCTCCGTCGCCGGAAACCACCGCCGCCACCGCAGGAAATCACCGCCGCCCTCCACCATAGCACTGCCGCTTCTTCCCCTTAATTCTCGGCGCCACTTCCTTCTCTTCCTCCTTCGTTTCCCTCACTCTCCGCTGCCAAGTTGCCCCGATATCACAGCATCACCGCCAGCATCGACTGGAGCTTCTTCCTCTTGCAGCGGAGACCGAAGCTTGCTTCTTCCCCTCATTTTTCTCGCACCGGCGACCGGAGCTCAATTCTTCCCCTCGTTTTCCTCGCAACAGCGCCGCCCTCCACCCCCACACCACCGATTCACCACCCTCCAATTCACCACCCCAACAACCCAGATTTACCACCCTACCACTCCTGAACCCTCGCTCACCGCACAACCACCAATTGGTGATCGAGGAAGACAACGGGGGGAGAAAGGAATAGGGGACGATGGGAAAGATAGAGACGGGGGAAGAAACCCGCTCCGCCAGGGAAAAGAAACTCGCCGGGAGCGGAGGCGAAATTAGCAAAGAAATATAGGGTAGCAAGGCGGAGGCGGTACTGCGAGGAGGTGGTTTCCAGACTTTTTTAAATGGACTTTTTTTGTTTGTTTTTTAAAAACGAGGGAAAATCGGTCAGTTCAACAAAAACCGACAATAAGTCAATTGACTAAAAGGCCAACACGGTCAAGGGTCATTTTGACACTTTCTGAGATTGTAGGATTATATTGACCTTTTCAGCCTAAAGTCAAAGTTATTTTAGCACTTTACTCTAATAAGTATGGGTATGGTTCATTTTTATAACGGGTCACAAAGGATCGGGTCAAAACACATTGGGTTGAAACTCACTCAACCCGTAGGCGATGGTAAAAAATGGGTAAATTCATGGGTTTTAACCTATAAATGAACTCATATGAGTTTATATACAAACACATATGGGTAAACTCGAGAGTTACCAACACATATGGGTAAACCCGCAAATTTCTACCTATATAGGTAAACCCGCGGTCAACTCGTAAACCCAATCCGCCCAATCCATTTTTTTCACTTACTCATTTGATCCATTATCCATTTAACTCATTACTCATTTTACTCATGTCCACCCGAGTTTAAAAGTAGATAACCTGCTTGACCAGCGGGGTTACGGGTCTATTTTTGCCAACCATAGCAGTTCCCCGTCATTTTATATCATTTATAAAAATATTGTTTTTTTAGCTGAAATTCGTGACATGTTATTAAGTAGTACTATATTTCCCAGTAGTACATCATATCATGATGAATAGTGTAGAGTAAAGCTGCAAAAATAAAATAAAATAACACTATGTCGACCCCGTCTCCTTTTGTCAACCTCTTGTAAATTAACATGTAATTTCACAAAAATCGTGCAAACAAGTAAGGAATTCAAATATCTTCTTTTTCCTTTTGAAGATGATCATACTCCAGCCGTCCACCTCAAATTTTACGATTATCAAGATACATATCTAACCGTTAAAATAAATCAAGATACATATGATAATGGTAAATAAAATGTTGATATTTAGAAACAACTTGTTACGAAAAATTCAATTATACCACATATGATAATATTATAATTTATATATTTATTCAAATATGTGGTCAAAGTTAGATACTGAATAATGACATAAAGTGAAGTAAGATGTTTGAGATGGGACAAAGGTAGTACTTTCTATCACCATCTGCATGTCTTTTTAAAATATCTTTATAATAGATTATTCAATTTCACTTACTTTAATCATCATTTAAGTGTTTTTCCATCACATATGAATGATTAAAAAATGATTGAGCGATGGATTTCTTTGGGGGAAAAACAGGAGGGAAAAGAGTAGGTTTGATAAAAGAATTTTGAACAAGTAACATAATTACATGAAATATAGGCTACCTCGGCACACTCATATTTACAGGGTAAAAATCGTACCAAACGCAACCTTTGCGAAACGAACAGTAAAAATCAACCTGGCACTGGTTTTCACTCAGTTTGACTGACATGGAATTAGGAGAAAAAGACATGTTTTGTGCTACAGTGTGCCTTGATGGATGCAAGGGAGAGGGCGCATTTCGTGCTACAGTGTGCGTTGATGGATGCAAGGGAGAGGGCGCATTTCCGAAATGCGCTCTCAGTTGGTTTATTTATTTTTAATGAAAAATGCAGAGGGCGCATTTCCAAAATGCGCCCTCAATCTTTTAATTTTTTTTTAAAAAAGTCCACGGTATGTATATATATATATTTTTTTTAAATTTGACGTTTTGTTTTACACGCACCACACGTGGATTACACGCTACACTCGTCACACGTGGATTACACGCGTCACACCTATCAGTAGCCATACATGGATTACAGACACGTGCGTCGCACGACACACCTACAGAGGCGCCGTTCACGGGAGAGTGGACGAGTTGTTTGTTTGGACAAAAAATTAATAACACTTATAAAAAATAATATTACAATTTTTTTTGAGGAGTCAAAACAATTTTTTTCTTATAAATTAATATTTATTAATAAATATCACTATTTCATAATTTAAACAAAATAATAGTTATAAAATTATAATATAAATATATTATTTTCTTATATAAATCATTAATTTATTATTTTATGCTATAAATAGCAATATATATTTTTATATAAATATAACTATTTTATATATTGAAAATGAATCATACTTTATATTTATTTTCAAAGTAAAAATTATAATTATTTGTATAAAAATATTATAATATTATTTTTCGAGTTGTACATGAGTCGAAATTAAATAAAACTATAATTTTGATATGAACACATTTTTAAGTTGAAAATTCACATTATTTTTTAGTTGAAAATCCTTACTGTGTAGTCACACGTGGATTACACGTGTCACACGTGATTACATGCGCTACACGAGTCACACCTGATTACACGCGCAACACGTGAATTACATGCGCCATACGTGGATTACACGCACCACACATGATTACACACGTCACACGTGAATTACACACGCCATTACACGCAGCAAGACACTCATTCGACAAATGCGGTTTTGGGTTTTTCATATTAAAAAAATAAAATGGAGCAGCTGCTCTGTTTTTTAGTACAGGAAAATAGAGAAACGCATATGTCATATGCGCTGGTTTTAAAATTTTTAAAAAAATTAAACCAGCCTAAGACGCATTTAAGGAATGCGTTTACATTATTTTTACAAATTTCCAAAAATTAAAGCAGATACTATTCAGGTAAAGTCAAAACACGCATTCTCCAAATGCGCTTTCAGGAATTACTAAATAAAAAAATAAAAAAGTCAAAGTCGCATTTTTCAAATGTGTAGTCAACTGGTCAGATTAAAAAAAAATATATATATATATATAGAAGGCGCATTCAAGGTATGCGTCTTCCCCCTTTGCATCTACAGACGGGCACCGTAACACCAAAAATGGGGGAAATTCCATATAAGTTGGCAAAAAGGAAAAAGAGAGTTGGAAGGTCCAATGGGACTGAGGGACTTAAGAGATGATGAGCCCAAAAATCTAAAAATACAAAACCAACTCAACGAAAATTCGAAAATTGAAAAATCTAAATTTGAATAACTTGAAAAGTGCTTGTCTTGAAAAACGGTTTATTCATTAACTTATAGAAATACCAAAATTTAAATTACAAATTTGAAAAATAAAATAAAATAAATTTTTTGGTTGTATTAATCGGATCATATAAACTTATAACTCATGTTGTATAATAATTTTTTAATATTACAACTAAAATCTTTTACGTTTCTATAATTCCAATTCAATCCCGTATTTCCATAAGGTTAGAAAGATGGCGTTTTCCAAAACTTTGCCTAACTTTAATGATATTCAATAATTGAATTGAGTAATCTGAATTCATTTTTGGTATAATTTTTTGGTAAAATTTTGGGAAAGACCGTCTTTCCATATGCTTATGGAAAGACGAGGTTTAATTGAAATAATAAAAGGTAAAAGGTCTTAGTTGCAATGTTAAAATTTTATTGTGCAACGTGTAGTAGTTACTCCCTCCGTTTCTTTAACAATGGCACACTAGGTGTAGGTGTTTGGATTTAGGAGAAGAAAATGAGTGGATAGAATTGAATGTAGAATAAAAAAAAGTAGAATGAGTGGATAAAATTGAAGAAATCTTACCAAAAATAGAAAGTGTGTCAATATAAAAGAAATAACTCAAAAAGGAAAGTGTGTCATTGTTAAAGAAACGGAGAGAGTATAAAGTTTATAACCCGATTCATACAACCCGAAAATTTTATTTTGATTTCTTCTAATTTACACTT
>JAULKJ010000003.1:6618719-6631505 GCA_032355405.1 Rubia balearica
TATTAAGAGATTATCTATTAGTCCAATGATAACTAGGTTCTTCACAAATGTATCATCCTCCCGCACACCACCACTAAAGCCGCCGCGTCGCCCCATCACCAAACTCCATCACCACATCACAAAACCCCATCATCAAACCCATCACTGTGTCGCCATTAGGAAGAAGAATAGGGATCCGCTGGAACGCCGTTCATGGCCGCGACAGAGAAGATGAAGAGGGCACCATAGGGAAGAAGAAGGTCTATGGAAAATTTGGGGTGGAAAGTTTTTGTTAGGGGGCAGGGGAAGGAGAGGTAGCCGCAGATTTGGGGTAAGAAGAAGAGGTCACCGTTGGAAAGTTTATGTTAGGGAAAAAAGATAAAGGAAAAAAAGAAAACATTTTGGTTGATAGAGGCTGAGGGTATAATAGTCCTTTCAAGTTTTTGATTTTTTTTCCCAACAAGGGTATAGTAATCATTTTACTGAATTCCGGCCAATTTCATGTTATCAGGGTTAGATTGGCCTTTTCCTCCAAAATTTAGGAGGATTAGATTTGCATTTTCAGATGTTACAGGTTAGATTTGCACTTTCAACCAAAACATAGAGTTATTTTATCACTTAACTCTAAAAATGTTATGCGTTAGTACGATTATTAATTTTTTAGAAATCTACTAGCAGGTTCGGTCCTATAAATGAGACAAATGAAATGTTTGTCTCAAGGCCCCAATTTATATACTCCCTTTCCCATGAGTAATGGTCTAAGTGCTTTTGGATCAAATATTAAGAAATGCTGATGTGGCAGAGAATAACTGTGGAAAAGTAGGGGTATATTGGAAAAACGGTATGTCCAGTCAAGTTGTTAAAAATAAAAGAGGGCATTGTGAAAATTTAACAATAGATTCTTTGTCATTTTATGTAATTTTCAAAGTATGTTATTACTTGTGGGAAAGACTGAAATAGCATTATGCCAAAACTCGTGGGATAGGGGGTATCATACATGGGCCTTATTTTAATATTTTTTACGATATATGTAAAAAAATAATAAATAGGTCGACTAACCGTTAGACGGGATCATTTTACGATTAATGTAACTAATGGGGTAATTTCATGCATATTTTTATTCATTGCAACGAGGTTCCTATAACTTAAAAAAACTTTTAAAATGTATTGCAATATTGCAATGTGTAGATAAATATAATTTGAACGAGGAGACATGTGAATATGTGGATATAAAATAATGGTTACATATTAAACACAGCATTGAATATCACTTCTGTTGTTCCATGGATGAGATAGGGCAGACAAGATCCAATAATTGGTTCCATTTAGCAAAACATGAGCAGGAGAACGTGTCAAAACTTTGGGTAGATGTGATTAATTCGAATCACAAAATCAGGGTGCAACAAAAGCTCTAATTTTCTTTCTGTAAAAACTCAATCGATGGCTTTCATCATCCATGCATTGAAGGTGTGGATAAGCATAGGGATTCAGCATTGGATAGAATTTCCATTTTCTGCAAAACATGTTGGCCTCTCTGCTAAGTCGGCAGCCAAAAGATGAAGAAATGGATTGCCCAGTTTATCTGTTCTAACACATGCATTTTCTGCAAATTTACGTACCTTTGGTTGAATGCTAATTTGACTTTCACCATTCCTTTCTCTTCAAGTCTCTCATACGTCGCACTCACGCGTCTCCATTTGCTAGGTTTTGTTGAGGATTGTTTTTCCTGTGGGAAAATCTGCATTTTTTAACGTTAAAAGTTGATTTTAAACTTGAAACCTGAAACTTAAAATAGGAATATCAATTTTTGAAGATGTTAAATTAAAGGGATAAACTCATTCATACCCTCCAGTTTTTGTGTTTGTGCAGATATACTCCCGAGCTTTTTTAAAGTGCATGCGTACCCCTGTCTTGATCTGAAAATTGGTCAATTTCGGACATTCCTGGATTCAATAGAAATGACCGTTTTCGCCGAATTTGGGAATGACAAAAATTAAAAAGGTAATTTCTATTAAATCCAGGAATGACCGAAATTGACCAAATTTTCAGACCACGACAAGGGTATGAATGCACTTAAAAAAAACTCGAGGGTATATCTGCACAAACACAAGAACTGGGGGGAATAAATGCACTTTTTTTGTTCATATATTTTTGTTGGGTGTGCTCAACCCAAATCTCACTTTGAAAGTTAGGAGTGATTCTTCACCATTAAGTGAGAGTCCGGCCCACCGCATTAGTATCAGGGCTTTCGGGTTGGATCCAATAAAATCGTGCGAGTTTAGACCAAAACAGACAATATCATACTAATATTAGTTGCGGTATACTTGACAAACTCACCAATTTCAACTTTAGATTTTAACATAAAAGTTATATGGTATCAAGCCGTTGTCCATATCGAAGTTTAGTAAGTATATATCATTCAATCTATAAATTATAAATTAATTTTTCAATTTTTAATAAAATAATTATGATATTTTAATTTATAGGGAAAGTCTTGAAAATACCATTTTTTCATAGACATAAGCAAAGATGTGTTGAATTAGAATTATAGGTAGGTAAAAAGTTTTAGTTGCAATATCAAAAATTTATTATGCAACGTACAATAGTTATAAGTTTATGACACATTAATGCAACACAAAATTTTTATCTTGATTTCTTCTAATTTGTAATTTAATCATTGATCTTTCCATAACTTATAAAAATAATATCTTTTCAAGAGACAAGCTCTAATTTATATGTTATATATTAAATTTATATTTATATAAGAGTCCGTCTCTTGAAAGACAATCTTTCCATAAGCTATGGAATAATGGAAAGACCAAGGTTTAAAGTGCAAATTAAAAGAAATGAAGATAAAATTTTCGGGTTGCATGAATCGGGTTTTATACTTTATAACTACTACACGTTACATCATAAAATTTTAATATTGCAAATAAAACCTTTTACCTTTTATTATTCTAATTAAACTATGTTTTTCCATAAATTTATGGAAAGACGGTCTTTCCAAAAGGTTATGTTATTAAAAGGATTAAGTGAAGCTAATCTATAGATTTTGATAGTGAATGAAAGATTTAAAATAAAATAAAGATTTGGTCGGTTTGAAAATGTAATAGGTGTAATGGTCATAGTACTCTAAATATTAGGGCTTAATTTTGAGAAAAGTGGCACTTTAATAAGCTATGGAATACTTATATTTATATTTAATATTATATATTTATGCATAAGTTATTATATAAAGGCAAAATTTTGGAAAAAACCGTCTTTCCATTAATTTGCAAACCGACCAAATCTTTATTTTAAATATTTCATTTACTATCAAAATCTAAAGATTAGCTTCACTTAATCCTTTTAATAATATAGTTAACACATTCAGAAGTAGAGGTGGGTGCCACCGAAGACCTCTAATAGAATTTAAGTTAGTATTAGTGAAACTATTGGATTATTATTTTTATTAGGACCACTACCTCCGTCTCAGGTCTATTTGCACTTCTACTTTTTTAACACTATTCTCTATCAAAATTTGACCACATATTTGAATAGATTTATGAAAAACAATATTATCGTATATGATATTGTTCAGTTCGTCATAACAAGTAGTTTCTAAATATCAACTTTTGATTTGTCATTATTATGCATAGGTAAACATATTAACGGTCAAATATGTTTCTTGAACAACATGCATGATAATGATTACAGTGCAAATCTAGATAGGATAGAGAGAGTATAATTTACAGCTATAATATCTAATTTAAAATAACATAAAAACATTTATCTGATGTCAGTACTGTGTTTGAAATTGCACTTCAGACACTTATTTCGACATTGGAACGGTCCTCAAAACTCTCTTCGAATAGTAGTTTCAGTACTCCAACCGTCTCATCCCATTCTGCACACTTGTTGAATAGTTTTATGAGATTCGATGTGATCGAGGATGAAGGTACGCAGGAAATAGCCCGGGAGAGAGATAAGCAAATGGCGGGCCAGACGGGTGGTGGCCGGCGGGACAAAGGCTGCTCCCGAAGGTTGATTCCGAGGAATGGGGTGCCGGCCTTTTTGTGATGCATCGAACTATGGCCTAACATGCAGCTGCCGCAAAATATATGCTACTACAAAAATGCGTAATCCTTCCACGCGGATTCACGTGATCAATCATCATCTACATTACTATTATTATTATTATTATTATTATTATTATTATTATTATTATAGTCTTATATGCCATTTTTCACCAACAAATAATTGAATAAATATTGTATTTCTTCGGTCCTATTTTAAATTATAATTTAACTATGACAAAGTTTTGGCAAAAACTGTCTTTGCATAAGTTTTGGCAAACACCGTCTTTCCACAGACTTATGGAAAGACGGAGTTTAATAATAATAATAATAAAAGGTTAAAGGTTTTAGTTGCAATATTACATTTTTTATGCAACGTGTAGTAGTTATAAAATTTCTAACCCGATTCAAGCAACCCAAAACTTTTATCTTCATTTGTTCTAATTTGCAGTTTAAACCTTGGTTTTTCCATGACTTATGGAAAGACCGTCTTTCAAGAGACGGACTCTTTAACTATTGATTTAATTTTCAGTTTTAACTATAAAATTGAATTAATGTAAGTATAAGTATAAATACTATTGAGGGATATCTTGCTAGATTCACTACTACAAACTAAGCCTAATGTAATATTTTGAAAGTGTTATTTTAGGTGCTAATAATACTAAGTTGAGCTATTGTAATACTTTTACAAGTATTACCTTATGTGATGTTGCGTTAGATCTAACGTAACACTTTTCAATTTTTTGGTAACACTTTTCAAAAATTCAAGTAACACTTTTCAAGTTATGCAACATTTATTAAGTGTTGCAAAAAATGTTATGATAGATCTAATTTGTAGTAATGATTCATTATAACATACTCTCTCCGCCCCACTTTAAACTTCCTAGTTTCCTTTTTGGGACGTCCCACTATAAACTTACTAATTCTAAATTTTCTACATTTAGCCATAAATATGTGGTCATAACTCTTCCTTTCATTTGATTTATATAGGTCCACTCTCATCAGCCATTAAAAAGATGTCACATATACTTGTCTTAAAGTTTGTGCAAAAAGCAATTAGGAAGTTTTAAAATATCAACTTTTCACAAATTTTAGTTATTCATAATAAAAATATATTAATAATCAAACATTTTTGAATCAAATATTAAAAATCAAAGTGTACGGATTAAAATGGAAAGAAGAGATATATTTCGCTTGTGTTAATTGATAACAAAAACTACATTGTAAAATTTCCTTTTCTTAATATATGTGTTTATGTTTATCCTGATTTTCATACAATTATTCCATGGTACACCACATATAATATTTTTTATAGATAAATCATCTAATGGGGTTTACATTTTTATTTTATTAATCTCCAATTTGAATAAAACTCATGGAACAAAGTTCACCGGCTGAAAGTCGGTGCCTCAATGCAAATCAGTCACAGTTAGTATTAGTTTTTGCATTTCTCGTGAAATATGCCAAACACACAGATGTTGGTACTGATACAACTTCTTTAATAACAATAGGACTCCCTAAAATAAAGATAATTAAGCACCTCTTCTTAAAAATCTGGTCACTCTCCATTTAACCCGCAAAACTCCTTTTAATCTAAGTAGAAGAGCAAATCCAGTCATTTTAGAAAACCAACGTGTTTTTCCGTAAGTGTATCAGATTAGTAATCTGTGCAGGAATGGCCTATAATCCAAACTTGTAGGATACCCGAATAAATGCTCTAAAGACATGTTTGACTGAATAATCGATTTCACAAGTCTGGAACATCCATACGAGTCGAGATCTACTAATCTAACTAAAGCCTCAGACTAAAAATGCCGGCAATAAATTGTTTAAACGACCTTGACTCAAATTTCTCCTAAACAGTCTTTGGATAGCAGATTAGAAATCTAACAGATTTTTCCAGTTATAGTGATGGAGATGCCTAGACGTCTACCACCATAAATGAAAACATTCCACGACTTGATCAAACATTCAAGGGTTATGTTCGGGATTCTCTAAGTGGCATGGTTGGACCGATGACAAGGTCAAGAATGAATCTTAGATATGCGGCATTGAATGTTTTGATGGATCAATTTCATGATGAAGAATTCAAGAATAAGTCAGCTAGGGTTTGGATTAATTATTCAAGCTTGTCGATTAACTGAAGACATCGTGAAGAACACTACTCTTTTTTCCCACTGGGTTTTTAACAAAGTAGTGTGATCTTTGTAAAATATTGCAACATTATTTTATTTCAGTCCAATAACTCAGTCATGTGGGCTTCTGAAGAGTTACTATTTTTGACCGGGCCCATTAAGGTTTTGAAAATATGAAGTTTTATTTTTATTAGAACTAGATTTGGTAAGATTAGATAAAGTAATATTCTTCAACCTTACTTCTTGAAGAATTTGATTATAATAGGGTTTATTTTAGGAATTCTAATTAGATATGGTTTTAACTTCTTAAATCTGCGATAAGTCGATTCAGTTTCCAATTGTAATTAGGGGTTTGGTTCAAAATCCACCCTATAAAAAGAAGGGGATGACCGAGATATTGACAACCTTTTATCAATCATATATTTAGAATTTTTTAGTTATACTCATTAATTGCGAGTGTCTTAGTTGTTGCTTAATCCTACTGATTAATTAAGTATCATTAACCTTGTGAACTAATCCTGCGGGCAAGTTAGGGAGCAAGTCAAAATTAAGAGTACCCCAAAGGCTAGACTCTTGAATTTCGTGCAACACACTAGGGTTTGGAAGAGATCCCTTGTGTTGTCAAAGATCTACAATTCCGCAATCCGGAGTTTTCGCAAGAAGATTTATATCATATAGAGTCACTGAAAAACCTAGATTGACATATACAATTACATCTAATACTTCAGTCTAAAATAAACACTTTTTCGTTCAATCACTAGGTAAAATAAAAAAATAAAATTAGTAGAAAAATATTTGAAAAAATAAAATAATAAAAATACAGAATTAAAAGACTCCCTCCCTGAAAAAAGCTAAAATAAAAATGAAAAAATAATATAAAATAAGAAAGTAGACCCTTCTGTTTCGTGACCATATCTGGATTTTTTGTTCCCACTATTTGTTTTTTCCATCGAGGGTCTAAACCGGTGGAAACGACGTCGTTGCATCATATAAAAAATGAATATACTCTCGTTGATATCGGTAACAAAGAGTCTATAAAAATCTAAAAATTAGCAATACCTGTTGTGACTCGACAACCATAAGTGTCGACTTGCCATGAGGCCCAACTTGAAAAGTCTCGACTCGATTGGAGCCATCTTGACCTTACTAGAGTTGCGTTGACCCGATTGGATTCTCCTTGACTCAAATATAATTCATATTGACCCACTGTGAGTCACCTTGACCTGATGCGAGACCCGCTTAACAAATCGACACACCATGAACCTCCATAAGTCTCATCGTGGCCTGCCGGTGAGATTCTCCATTGTGACACTCCGCGTGTCGCAGATCTAACTCATTGAGTTATAGTAATGAACCACAATCGGGAAACTATTTTCCGTCCTGGGAGCAAAGAGCTGAGTTGCGTGCTCCCGGAGCATGATGCCAGAGTGCCGCACGATGTTAGAGAAGGTTCAAAGAAGCCTTGACCGTAGATGTCGCAACCGGAGATTGTGAGTCAAAGTTTATGGAAATCGTGGGGTGAGGTGTTGGGGAGGGTGGGATTGTGGTGTGGAGGCTGTTAGAGGTGGTGGCGTGGGGCGTGGCCTCCCCGAGTAGGGTTTACCGTTTTTTTTAATCTTGGTGTGTGTAGAGAGATAAAAAGACGAAGAGAAAGCTGGCTAGTAAACCACATATTATAATATAATAGAGCAATTCTTCCCCCGTTTCACTAATATTGTCATACTTTTCTATTTTGATTATTTTGTTTTGGTACACTTTATTTTTTGGCAATATTTCTTCAATTTCATTCATCCACTCCAAATTTTTCTATCGAAATAAAATTTCATCCATTCATATTATTCATCATAAATTCAACTAAAAAACTAAGAATGCCAATATTAGTCGAACGAGGCATGAAATGGAAGAGCAATATCAGAAATAGTTACTCTCTCCGTTCCAGCCGAATCTGCACCTTTCCATTTTAGTCTGTCTCAAACATATATGCACACTTTCCCTTTTAAGAATATTTTTACATAGCATAAGACATGAATGCCCTTGAAATAATTAAAAATAATTTACCTATCTCTCTCTCCTCACATCTTCCTCTTATCCTCCCTTCTTCCATCTCATCATCTCCGCCTCCCTCTTATCTTCCTCTCCGCCTCCATCTTCCTCTCTCCGTACATCAACGCGCGGGACGGAACTACTCGAATTCACCCACCCCAACTTGAGCTCCGATCGACGATTTGGGGTTTCCGTCATCTTCATCTCTGCCTCCCTACTCACATATTCATCTCTCCGTCTCCCTACTCACATCTTCATCTCTCCGCCTTCATCAACTAAGTGTCGATTTGGTATACCTCGCCTTCATCTCCGCCTTCACTAAAGGAGGGTATTTCTGGTAAGTTTGATTTAAACTTTTTCCACTTTCTTCTCTCCGAGGCAATGAGAACCGTGAAAGAGATCACTTTTCCTCATTAGCCCACAAATTGACCATATTATTTGGTTTAAAATGATGTTAGTCACTCTGATTTCTATTGAATCAAACTACTCCAACAATGTATATCTGGAATGAAGAAGAAAAAGAACGAAGAAGATGCAGAGAAGACGAACAAAGAAGACAAAGAGCGAAGGAGACACGGAGTATGAACGAAGAAGATAGGGGCTGTTTAGTCATTTCACGTCTCTAAAATAAAAAAGAATAATTTTCCCTTTCTACAAGTTCCCCCTGGGATGAAGGGAGGGGCTAAAAAGAGTGTAGCTTTTAATTATTACAGAAGAAATGAAATTTATATTTTTTGTTTATATTCTAAAAAAATATTTTTCAATTAAATATTTTGTTGAACGTATCTTTTTGAAATATAAATTAATCACAAATCTTGTTTTATATCGACTGATTATTAGACAGGATTATTTTATAATTAATGTAATTAATGGAGTGATTTGATAATTATTTTTATTTTATTGCATCAAAATTCCTATATATCTTTGAAAAACTTTTAAAATGTATCACAATATATAAATATAAGGGTTAAATGCTTTTCTAACCCTGCCTTTTGGCTGAAAGTGCCAATATAACCCTGCAAAAAGAGAAAGTGCCAAAATAACCCTAACTTTCTGATGTATGTGCCAATCTAACCCTGGAAGCCATTTATTTCAATAGTCAACATCGTAATTTTCCGGATTTTAAGGACATGACGAATTTACCCATGAATTAAAAATAAAGAAATAAGAGTCTTTTCCATTTTCCCCTTAAAATCTAGTCAGTTCCAATGTTGACTATTGGAGTCAATGGCTTTCGGGGTTAGATTGGCATATACCTCATAAAGTTAGGGTTATTTTGGCACTTTCTCATTTTGCATGGTTATATTAGCACTTTCAGCCTAAAGGCAAGGTTAAGAAAACATTTAACCCAAAAATAAAACATCCATCAGTAGGTAGATGGGAGTGTTTTATTGGGTACTCCAAACCCTAAAAAGGATAAAAAGAAAAGTAAGATTTACAATGATAGAGATTTGTAACATCTAGTTTTAGATTATAATGTAGATATGAGGTTATTTTGGATGTGTTTCCTATAATTTGCCTCTACCCCGAGTCAGCAAAATCTAGGCCAGACATCCAATGATTTCAATTACTCGATTCAATCCACATATTTCCTCTATCCTATATCAAACTGCACATTTTAACTTGTTTATCAATTTATTTGAAGAACATTTGATCTTCAATATCTTTCATCAAGGATACTTAAAACTTGTGAAAAATCGTGATATTATGAAAATAATATGCTACAATAAATTTAACAATATATCATACAATGTGATTTGTATTTTTACATACCAAGTCAATCTTATGTAAAATTTAAGAAGTTTTAACTAAATAAATAATTAAATTGCGATTTGAAATGAGACCGTGACCAATCATACATTCTTGATAAAACTAGATCGTTGAGTAATGCAAGTGTTTGTTACGGTTTCTTCTTCTCCTGTTGTAATGGAAAAGAAAAGTGGGGGAAGAAAACAATTTGCAGTACTTTTGGGAGTGACTAAATGGAACTGGAGGATCCAGACGTACACCGAGTCCCCAGCCATTTATGTTGATTATGATCCGCCTCCATTGCGGATTAATCTTCCTCATCAGTACAGTACCATACCATCGGTCTTTAAATGCTGCAAATTTACTCATTTTTGCTATTCAGATAGTAAATAATCACAAATAAACAAGCACAATTATGCATTGTGGGAAAGGATTCTGGCGCTGTCAATACCTAAAATTAAGGGTACATATCTGAAATCCATTGCCAATTTGCCAGTACAATGAAAACCATTGCCAAAATCCCAATGATCTTTGATAAAACTCGGATAACATTCCCAACTGTCCTTGAATCCATGACTTCACGACTCAAACACCGATCCAGCATCAACTTTGCCACAGGAACAAACATTCTGTTAGTTAACATGCTGTCAACAGCAACAGGAAACACAGCAACCTAAGATTTATCGTTGTTTAACGCTTTCACCCGTCTTTGGATAACAATCTGGAGCGTCTGCCTAAACTCAATCATCAATGTCCTGATACAGGTTCAGGAGGACCACGAGCTATTGGCATTGCACCACCAGAATTAGTGTTCGGCTTTGCATAATCAACAAATATCACCCGTCCATTCAAAGGCTGAATCATCCATATCAATGCCCTTGTGAGTTATCACCACATCATCAAAACAAACAGGCACGAAAATTGGGAAAATGTATACCTTCCCATTCAATTCTTGAATGGCATTCTCTGCTTCATCTTCTGATGCATAAGTTACAAATCCGAAACCCTTTGATTTGCCCGTCACTCTGTCCATTGGAATTTTAGCTGCAATAATCAGTGTTCTTAGACAGCATTATCAAGTTTCCCTACCATATAAAGCCTCCAACAAAAAAAAGAACAGCGAAACAAACCATCCACCACTTGGCCGTGTTGAGAAAATGCATCCGACAACCCTTGCTCTGTAGTATGGAAGGAAATTCCTGCATTATAGCAAAATATAAATACAACACCAGCATTAAAAGTTGGAATAGGAACTCCCAATGAGCAGAATATGTTCAGAGCTTATACAAAACAAAATAATGAAAGTTCATCTAAACCCCCCGATCCACATAAACAGTTATATTTCTCCAATACACACCTTTTCAATTTAAATCATTTTAGTGAATGTAGAACTTATTATCAATCACTAATCCTAAGTTACTCTTAATTTTTATGTGCAATGAGACCATGTTCTCCCGAATGTATTTTTGTTCTTCCGAGATTATTTTTGCTGAACTTGACTAAATTTAGTTGAACTGAAGAGAAAATACATGTACTGAAAAAGAGTAACAGTATGACTAGCTTAAGCTAAATTCCCTCTAATCAAATTTCTGCAGAACTGAACTGAACTGAATCGAATTAAACTGAACTGAATGCAAATAAGCTCGGGATAACTGGCCTAAATAGCGATTTAGCTGATTATGATCAAGTGTTCCCTTAGATATTCGGGAATATGCAAAGAAAAAATCAAGCGTTCAGCAAGCATAAATTAGAACTGAAAAATAACTAGAGGGAGTATCAATGTATCATAAGTCTCTCCTAAACTGAAAAGGAAAACAATCAAGCATAAATTTCACAATAAAGCACACAACCTCACTGAAACGTGACATAAATCAAAACCAAAATTCATCAATTTCATTTCAAGGAATACTGAAACAGAGCTGTAACAACCAATTTAAAAGGAAGAAAATAACGAATGCTTAATTAACAATAGAACCGTAATAGTTTGCATACCTCCAATGAAAAGTTTGGTGGCAATTTCTCTACGAGAAATAAACGCGGAAGAGAAAGGGGGTGGAGAAATAACGGCCGAGGAATATCTGGTCTGTGATGAAAGCTTCCAAGTAAGGTTGTTTGACAGTCTTCTAAGCGCCGCCATTTCTGTACCGCCGCCTCTTTGATTCACCTCCGATTGCTAAACAGGTACAGTACTTCTAATTTCCCAAGGTGGTTTTGGTGAAAAGGAAAAGAAGCCTACGGCCCAGAAAATATCAATTCTAAAGTCCAGTGGGCTTAAGTACCAGCCCACGTTGCATCCCATATTTCTAATTGGCAAGAGCAGTTTTGATCACCTTTCGTTATTTTTCTCTATCCTTCATTTTTTTTGGTTATTTACATTTATAACTTTGATTTTAGCTTGAAAGTGTCACTATAATCCTGCAATCTCAGAAAGTGTCAAAATAATTCTAACTTATTATTGTATGTGCCAATTTAACCCTAATTTTTGAAAAATTGTGCCGATATACCCAAACTCTATCTTTCCGGTGTTGACAGTGTAAATTCTGGGGAAGAGAAAAAGGAAATGACCAAAATAACCTTTAGCTAAAATTTGAAAATTGTGTGGCCGAATACCCCTCAGAGTTATACAGGATTATTTCAGCACATACTCCCTCCGTCCCACTCAAAATGACCTATTTACTTTTGGACCAAATTTTTAGAAGTTGTGGTGACCTACATGTTTGGAAGGGTAGAATTAATTGATGAATTTGGATAAAAAATTTGGGCAATCTCGAGCCTTCAAATTTTGCTAAATTTGGAAAGAGACAAAACATGTCATTACTAGTGGG
>JAULKJ010000003.1:6654995-6665773 GCA_032355405.1 Rubia balearica
ACGTAGTTAAACATATTAACGATTAGACAAGTTTTTTGATGCGCGTGATAATGATTGCATTGCAATTTGAGCTGGGATGGAGGGAGTATGGATTTCTTGGCACGGAAAACAATGAAAGCACGCACGGCAAGTGATATTTTATACCCAGGGATGAAAACAATGTAACTAATGTGGTTGTGTCCAATGTGATCGCGAACCAAGAAATACCAAGCAATATTCTGATGTTTGTTTTGTTTTCAAAACTCAAACTCGAACTACCTTTAATGTCTGCTGAGGGATTATATATAATACTCCCATGTGAACATAACCCACTCCTACACGATACGAAAATCTCGCCCCCAGTATTCATCTCCCACTTCCCACATACACAATTCCCAAAATACATTACAATCCTTTCCAAATCCAAATTCGAATAATAATCCAATCACATCCCTAAATTATCTCCAAAATATTTTTCAAGCATATACGGCTGCCTCTCCTCTGTTGCATTTTTACTACCTTCTTTTCACCTTAATTGTCACATTGCTCCTTCCAAGTCCAACAAAGCCCAAACCTGAAATCTGTGACAAACACCACCTAAAGCGCACATTAATCTCGTAAAAGCACAATAAACCCCAATAACATAAACAACATAATTTATGCATATCAGTACTTAAAACAAAAATTGATACAACGTCGCACAAATAGCTGCCGTTTATAGTCACACTATACTTCAGAAGAACCCCTTATCGCTTACTAGGGTAGATGTGGAATGACATGCTACCTAAGGCACATATCATGGGATTACTTGCAGTACTGCAATTATACACCAGATGAAAAGAGTCGAGTTTGCTACTGCTCCCAGAGTCTTTCTCAGAAAACTCTGACCCTAAACACTTTGCAACCGTTCGGTTGCAGCCACGGCAAATGAAGCCTCACTTAAATCTATTATACAGAAGGCTTGATTGTGAAAAAATGCCATTGCACTAAATTTCACAATCTGAATCAAATCAATCATTTGCAGAAATGTTCTTTAGATGCAGCCCTTGACGTTTTTGACCCCCTTGGATGACTAGACTCCATTTTCTTCACCGGTGGAGAAACTCAATGTGGAAGATTGCCCCTTACTGAATCCATTAGTCATGGTTGATTCGTGGGGACCATCTTTGTGTGTTGAAATTGCCAGATGTTCTTCTGGAACCACAGGTTGTTCATCTGCACTCTGTATTTCCTGCTCCTGCTTCAAAAGCTCTAGGCGCCTTAACGATGGCACGTCATCCTTGCAGTATCTGCACCACATACTCCTGAATATCGACTCCAGGCCTTGCACGAAGTTTGACCCATCACAAAGAGGTGACTTGAGCATAAGCTCTCGCAAACTTGTTCGGAGGCTTGCTAGAGCAGTAATGTCAGTGGCCAATTGAACAGCCACCTTAACATATTCATCCTCACTCCTGGCAACCAGGTGCGGCAACCCTGCAACACAATAGCAGTGAAGAAAATCCATGTGTACCATATATACCAAGACGTGAGCGGAGGCTTACATATGGAAACTGCCAAGAGACCTAATTCAGCTAGAATTGGTTTAAAAACAACTGAGAGTGATAACATCCTTCTTCATATAGACAATCTTAATAAGTTCATAAAAATAACAGAATGTCACAAACAACAAAGCTCCTTCATCTAAAAGATATTAAATGCAATACTATCTATTTGTTCCACCATTGTCTACGTCACGCTTAAGCAGTTTGTTTTCTTGGATAGTTTTCTTTTATCAGGTCACGATTAGAAAACACACTTAAGTTTGCTCATATTAAGTTACTAGCCCGCTGTGAATATATCAATAAAGTATCACAACCCATCCAGTGTATGCTTCTACTTGTTTCACCATTGTGCACATCATGCTTTAACAGGTTGCTTTCTTGGGTAGTGTTCTTTAATCAGGAAACAAGAAATAAAGTTAAATTAGCTCATAATAAGTTACTTACCAACAGTAGTTAGAAGACTCACGCCCACATTGTGTGCATGCACTGAACCTTCCATGGTGACACATGGAACTCCCATGTACAGAGATTCACATGTGGTGGTTGTTCCAGCGTACGGATATGTATCCAAACTACATCAACCAATCATATAAATCTGTAAGTTTCTCGTGATAAAATACAATATGTGGTCCAGAGATTTTTTTTGCACAATAAGCAATGTTCTCAGTACAGCAAATGTAAAATTTCTCACGAAGCAAGAGCAGAATGTTCTCAGTATAGCAAATGTAAAATTTCTCATGAAGCAATCAGCAGAAATATAAATGTTTCATTGAGTTCTCCCATGTATCCAATAGTAATACAGACAGAGAAAGCGCTGACCTGACATCCATGAGAGAATATGCCTGCATATGATCATGATTGAGGAGAATTAGAGGTAATAGGTCAACACGTGTAGAATCCAACCCCAACTGCTTTAGCATGATAAGAAATCGTTGCCTCACACTATCACAACAAAAAGGTTTGCACTTTACGATGATCCGGGAATTTGGAACTGCACCTAGGATCCTTGCCCAAACTTTTAGCACTTTAGGTGTAATCTGATGTCAAAAGAAAACAATACTATATGTAATGACATTGCTGTCACAACAGCATACCAGCACTATAGTAGATGTGCATTTCTAAGAAGTAATAAATACCTTAGCCAGATTGTTGAAACTACCAAATGTGACAAAGCCATTGGATAGAGCAGGAGCAGGAGATACTGGCCCAGCTTCAGGGGAGGGTGTATAACATAGAAAGCAATGAGGTAACCTCACTAGCTCCTCCACATGCCTGCAATAAGTATCAACAATGAAAAGAAGACCCAATGTTGAACCTCTCAAATGACCAGCAGGTTGTTGAATAACTTACTTCTGTTTTGTATCACAAGGGTCAGCCAAGGCATCTGTAATTCTGTAATCAATGCTAGGCAAACCAGTAGTGTTTGGATAACCTATCCATGTCACCTGGGAAAGAAGCAAGAAAAGAATATTAAAGAGTAATTTGCTAAACCTACCGATAAAAAATCATCAGGTACAAAACTTACTAAAAAAAGCTGGACTCAAAACTCCATCCCCATCCCCGTCCCCACCACAGCACACACACGGAGTTATGGCCTCGAAAGTACCTGAAGAGGTGCTGGCCGGCAGGCCATCATTCCCAATTTGTTGTTCGCGGTGTGACCTGTGAGCTCCACCAGTATGTCGACTCTATCTTCTCTTACCATGCTGGCTACCTTTTTCTCGTCGATCCCATATATATCTCTCCAAATACCACCCTTCTTCAAGACTCTGTCTTTAAACCTAGTAGTTTTCGCATCTTCCTGTGAGATCATATCAAGCAGATTGAATGCTTAGGATGCTGCTAGAGAAAGAATAAGAATGAAAATAACCAAACAAAGTCTAAGAGATGGTCAGAAAAAAACAGAAAAGGCAAGGAGCCACCAAGAAGCACGTGACTACCAGGTGGACTATGAAAGTTGCAACTCTTTGTACCTTTACAACAGCTGAATACACCACAACCTTGAAATTTGTAGAGTCGTGATAGATAAGAGGTGCTTCGATAAAATATGAAACAGAGTGTGTAAAGTAATCGGGAGACACGTATCCAACAACGAGTGGCCTCTCTGGATCTTTAGGGTTATCCCATGAGGAATACTGGGGATATAACCTCATAAATCGTCTGCCCCATTCTCTGCATAAATAAACTCAAATTCAAACATGCACAAGCAAAAGTCTGAATGCATCTTAAACATGTAAACCGCGTATATCTTAAAGAAAAGAAATGCAGACTGCAAACATGTACGCCCCTTAATTTAATTAAGACCCACAGCCTGTGATGCTGTATGTCCCCATATAACTTTGAGAAGTATTTAGTCCCTGGAGTTTTCTTCGTCCACCAAGTTAAGACTGCTTAAATTATGAGTGTGAACTTGCAGTTCGTTACTTATATCAATTTACATTTAGGATAGATCTTAGGCCTGCAGGAATTTAAATGAGCAAAATCCTATTCATTTAGTAACAAAACTATGGGCAATTTAAAGATACGGACACAACATCAAGCTTAACCAATAATTCAAAATTGTCGACTGAATGATCACCACATACAAGAGGTCTACCGCTCTTTAACACCCAGAAAATCTATTTGACCAGAAAATTTTTGGTTATTGTCAAACTGCAAAAACATCAGCACTCACCTTAAGGTCAAAATGTTCATCCTTCTTATTAGGATAATTCAGCTATAATGCAAGGATAACAGCACTCTAAATTTTAATACAATTATGCATGTACATATACACACACGGATATATAGTCATAAAGTGGTAATAAACTGGACCTGTGAGCCTCATACAGGTTATCGTCAGATCCCTCATTGATGTAGTTCATTGCCAGAAGCCGGTTCTGAAAGGGAAAATCGGAAAGTGAATCGAGTGACAAAGGATGGATGGGGTTAAGTACATTATAGCCAAATCAAGTTAACTGGAAAATAAATTACTTAAGAGGGAAAGAATATGAAATAAATTTGAAAAATATATAAACTAGACCTTTGTGATTTCACATTATATAAGAGACGATACCTGCCCAGCATTACGAGAATCGGGATCGATCTTTAAGCACTTCTCATATGCTTCAATGGCAAGAGAGATGTCACCAGCATCTCTATAAAGAACACCTACAATCAAATATAAAATGAATAGCTGTCAAACCAACTGCTGTATAAGCAAATACATCAACTGTTCAAAAGGATATAAAGAAGATATACCATAGAAAATTTATTTGTAGATATACCACAGAAAATTATAAGCATCAGTTTTTTCTCAATAATATGGTGCAACTAGTAATCAGGAAAAAAGATCATCCAAAAAAATGTAAGCATATTCCCACTAAGGACAGGAAACCACAGTCGTAACCCAAATATCTCCCCCAGATAATTCTCCAAAAGTTGAATTCTCACTATTCTTGCTTTAACATTTTCCCAGGTGAACTTTAAAACATGCCAATAAAAAACAGCTTCAACAAACATTGGAAGCACAGTAACTTGAATGAGAAAAGTAAAGATAACCAGAACTAGTTATGCATAGTTAGACAGAGAGAACGAGACCTAAGTTGTTATAAGCTTCTGCATATGTAGGATTTGCAACGATGGCTTTCTCAATCATGCTTGCAGCTGCATCCATCTTACCCTAAAAAAACATGAATGTTAGCGGACATTCACAATAACTCACCTAGTACAGGATACATTCGATAGTCATATCTATCAAACCTGAACAGTAAAAACTACTCCAAGGTTGTTTAATGACTGAGAGAAATTTGGCTTGATCGATAATGCCATCTGCCACAGAATAGAAGAAGTCAGGTAAAAAGAAGCAAGTCTCTCAACTAGTGCAGATTTAGCAAGCACCAAATTACCTGGTAACACTCTACTGCTTTATCAAGGTTGTCCCGGTCCTTGTATATCACCCCTAGATTGTTGCATGCCTCCGCACAATGAGGGTTGAAATGGAATGCAAGCTCGTAAAACACAATTGCCTGCACAGAGATTCGTGCTATGAAGTACTCAATATCAGAGCTTTGGGAGCTTGAAGAATAGAGAAAGACATGCAACAAACTGAACTTCCAGCAACTTGTAGGTAAGAAATTAGCAGAAATAGATGCCAAAAGACGCTGGGCCTCAAAACCCACAGGATACACACAAGCAGAACATCAACAAGCAACTCAAGAGCAGTAGCAAACGAAAATAAAGAACATCTTACCATTTCAAATTTCAACATCTCGCCGTAAGCAACCCCAAGATTGTACATGGCATCCGCATAGTGCCAATTGTAAAAAAGTGCTCTCTTATAATATTCTACGCCTTGATTGATGTTTCCCTCTAATTTAACCTGGGGGGAGATAAATTCAATAATTAAGAACCAGACTCGCTCATTTCCATAGCCAAAAAAAGGATTCACATAGAACTGATAGTCTATTAACACAAACAATCTGAAGAATCTGCACACCAACCTACGGCTATGAAGATACTGTATCAACTCTAAGACACTAAACTCTTATTCCATAGGAATTATCAGATTGGCATGCTTGAGTAGGCTTTGTAAATCATAATGCTGTTACATGGTTGCATTACAATTAGATTGTTTCTTTCATCCCAATTTCAGTAATCAGTATCTTTGATATTCATTTTACACTATTACACTAGACTCTGTAAAACAGGATGAGATGGAAGCCAAAGAAACGTACTCACCTTTGTACCTAAATCAGTTAATGCAATTGCCATGTTATTTTTCGCAATCTCAAAGTTAGGAGAGACAGCCAAGCACCTGAAGCGAATATATAGTGTAATACAGTCAGCTGTCAGTACATGTAAGCAGCATCTCAAAAAAATAAAAGATAAGAAAATAAAAAATTACACAAAATGGATCAAACCGCTCATAACAGGTAATTGCGGACTCCAGTTCCCCTCTGTTCTTATAGATGACACCCATGTTGCAATATGCTTCAGCATACATAGGCCTCTCCAGTGCAGCCTTCTCATAGCAACTAAGGGCAACGTCATATTGCATCATTTCGGAATAGACAACACCTAGGTTATAGAAAGCAGGCTGCAAGGGAAAAGTAACATGGTTAGAACAAAAAGATAAAAATAGTAGAGAAGCAGCCAGGTCTGTGGTAGCAAGAGCGAGAACAAGATAGTTACAGCATAGTGAGGGTCTATTTTTATAGCGTCGTAATATTTCTGAATCCCCTCCTGAGTGTTACCAGCAAGCTTCAAGCTTGTTCCAAGATCAGTTAGCACAATCCCAAGGCACTCTGCTGCCGGTTTGTATGAAGGGTCAGCCAACAGTGCCTTCTGATATGACTGCATCAATAACAAACAATGAATTGCATGAATAATTTAGTTACATTGCCAAATCTGTACATATAGAGTCCCAAAATAACATTTGATGACAACATTATAACAACATGTGAGCTGCATTCCCACATCTGTACACATAATACAAAAAATAAGTGCAAATGAAATAACTTAGCAAACAAGAACAAATAGCTTCCAGTCATCATAACAGATTCATAGTTCTGTGATCTATCCATAAGACAGTGAAATTGGATTGGTAGGCATTAACAGAACAAATTTTGAGCTTAATTGCTGTTATTCCTGTCCATCAAACAAATTCAACCCAAGTATGTAAAACAAATAGTTGCTCATCGATGTGCTTCAATTTGATTTTCAAGTCATTCTCCTACATAATTAAAGAGTAAAAAAGAAGAGGGGGAGTCTTACTTAACAGCTAAGGAGGTCCTCCATTCTCTAATATACAGTGTATTAACTTTCTATGATTGTCTCGGGACACAAAAAGAATTACAAATAGAAATAATCAGCCAGTAAATAAACAATAAAAAAAATTTATCACGGCAACAATGATCATAGTGCTGCAAGCATACCTCAGCAGCCTCCACAAGGCGGCCCTCTTCTTTGTACAGAATTCCACAGTGGGTGAGAGCACATGAATTATTTGGGTCTAGTCTAATGGCTTCAGCAAAGCTGTCAAAAGCCAGCCTTCCCATATTCTGCATCTGCAAACAGATTCCTTTCCCTATATGAGCTTCAACATTTCCACTATCTGTTTCCAATAAGCTCTCGTAGATCTCAAGTGCCTCAACAAATTTATTTCTGGAGCGAAGAATATTGGCAAAAGAAAGAGCATCCTTCCCTTGGAAAATCTTCTTTGCCGGAACAATAATCGGAGAGCTTCCAGAACTAGTAGGAGGCTGCTCTACTTCCAAGGGACCATTCTCACCATTCAAGTTCCTTCCACTCACACATCCATTACTCTCATCTACACGCGCCATTAACACAGCTTTCCAGACCCACTTCCCTGTACCAAATCATCACAAAGTTAATGATCAAGATCATATGTTCACAATTTGGCAGAGATGACTTGCCACAAATAACAAAAACCTAAATCCTCCTTATCAAATTAGGTACTGTATCGGAAACAAAACATTGTTCCACATAGCAATCAGGATCACGATTGATATGGAGCCTGGTATATTTTATGAGCGACAAGTACAAGTCAAAGTTAACAACATTGAACCCCATTTCTCACTTTCAAAACCCTAACACCAACACAAGGTGGTTATATTTAACTTTTTCAGCATAAAACCTGCATTCTACTAAAGAAATAAAGCACAAAAATTTAACAAACCAATTCTATAAAATGCCCAGAAAGCCCTCACAATCAGCGTGCTGTTCTAAGATTACTGTTCCATCAAGAACCAAGCCAATGCCTTAAGCAAGAAAGTTGAAATCTTGAAAACAAATAAAATGAAATATAAACAAGAACAAGAACGCAAAAATACCCTTCTTTTCTACGATGATCAGCAGTAGAAAGTTAGAAACAACCCAACCCAACTCAAGAGAGAGCTGCAAAATAATCGGAAAAAATAATGATAACAATCTTACCTTTAAATAACTCAAAAAGAACCTAGTGAGGATTCCGCTGAACCTTCAACCATCAAAACATAGCTTCTGGTCCCAACAGACGGCGTCGTATTAACTACGCACAAATGCCGCGCATTTTCTCTTTTTAACTAAATTGAAAAATACGCCACGCACTCGTACAGAACACACCAGACAGCGTCTAATCGGAGACGGCGGCGGGGTGGCGGCGCTTCTTCTCTCTCCGACACTGGTGTCTCTCTGACTCTCTCCCTAGCTCCGGAGCTCCTGGTTTTCGTCGGTTTGCTCCAGTGCCACGGTATGTAACCTGCGTTTTGACCTTTTTGACCCTGCTCCTTTCCCTACTCTTTCCTTTTACTGAGTCTACTACCCCTGCAATTTCTTGTAAATTTCTTTTGTTTGCCGTTCAAGACCTGGTTCAATTAATCACTAATCGATTATTAGGCTCTAATTATAGGGGTTATTCGTCCTAATTGGCTAATTGATGCAATTAACGCGTTCAAACATAACGCAGTAAACATGAGGAATGGGGAAGGAACGACAAGTGACAAGTGGGTTATCTTTTGTGGATTATTTGCAAACAAAACTACAATTGACAAAAATATTTAAAAAAAATTTGAAAGGAAACTACAATTAACTATTTTAAATCACGTGAAAAGGGAAATAAAAGACACGCTAGTAACAAACAAATTTGAAACTATTTGTGTGACATTTAAAATATATCGGTAAGTAAAAAAGGGAAAATATGTAACATTTCATTATATGTTAATGTTACCATAAATGGCGGGTCATGCAATACTGAAATATTACAGTATTTTATTATATGTTAAGACAAATTACGGATCATACAATGTTGCAATATAAAATTACTACGTTACGATAAATTACAGGTCATACTCCTTCCGTCACATAAGTATTGGTATGTCTGTTTTTTTACGGTATTCAGTGGTTATGTTTGGTCATCAATATTTCTAGTTACATGTAACAATTCTGCATTAAAAAATTGATGTTTAGAAAATAAATGTTAAGATCAATCTAACAATATCTCACGTGAATTTATATTTAGGGCCAAATTTTACCAAGTTTGACTCTGAAAAAATAAATAGACCAAAACCCCCACCATAATAGATGGTGTTTTTTATTTTATTTTTTAAAAAAAAAAGTGGACCAAAACTCGTGATATGGAGGGAGTATAATTTGCACTATTATTATATTTTCATTATTTACAATAAATCATGGGACATACAACAATATAATATTATCATATCTCACCATACATTACGACAAATGACAGGTTATAACAGATTGTAGTATTAAAATGGGCCATTATACGTTACGACAAACTACATGCCATATAATGCTGTAATTTTAATATTACATTACACGTTACGGTAAAATACAGGTCATATAATACTGCAATATTATTATATTTTCATTTTTTACATAAATCATGGATCATACAATAATAAAATATTACCCTATATCACTATAAGCCACGACAAATAATGGGTCATAACAAATTGCAATATTACAATAATTCATTATACGTTACAACAAATGAAAGGTCTTATAGTTTTGCAACATTTATAACGTGGTCTAGATAAAGGAATAATGTGAATCACAAAGTTTGAGTGTTCTTATCTTTCACGCTAATCATAATCGGAATAAGTTATAACAACTAGTTGTCTAATTTGTATGTGAGAGAAAAAAGCGTAAAGATTTCAGTAATAAGTTCGTGTCTTTTGTGTGCTTTACTTTACATACAATTTTTCATTACATGTAACGACAAATTACGAGTCATGAAATATTGCAATGTTACAACAATCCATTATACATTACGGTGAAAGACAGGTCATGCACTATTGGGTTAGTCCCTAAATCCTAAACCATAAACCCTTCACGATTAGTTTAATCGTTAGTCGGTCTAATATGAGAAGTTCTCAAAATAAAACTTTTAAATTTAAAAAAATATACTTCATCCGTCCCCGGGGAATCTGCAGAGAGAGAAAATCTCTCTGCAAATTTTCCCTTGGTGAAAAGCCTCTTATGCCCATGTCTTCTCCAATTCCCCCTCCCGCCTGCTTCTCCCTTTTACGCCACATGTTTCTCCTCCGCCACCTGTTTCTCGCCACCAACACTCATCTCCTTCTTCTCCTCATTCTCATCCCCACCATCACCACTCATCCCCCCCCCACTAAATTGCCTCTGCTTTATACAAAGCCCACATCCTACTCTCTACCTTAGCTAGGGTTCCGCAGCCGCCTCCTCCTCAACACCTCCGTCGTCCTCCCACCTTGCTCCTCCGACTCTCTATCGGGCCTC
>JAULKJ010000003.1:6731915-6744816 GCA_032355405.1 Rubia balearica
ACTCAACCCCACCACCAGAATCTTACCCCACAGCCAGGGGTCGAACAAGGGGGAGTGAGGGGGTGCTGGCGCCACCCCTAGGATCTGGTGGCCCGGAATTTAGGCCTAGGCACCACCGGAATCCATAGATTCCGCCCCCTTGAAGATGTTGCAGGTTTCCGGTGAAGAAGGGCTGAAGAAGACGATTAGTCTTCTGATTTTATTTTTTTGTTTCTTCATCAACCAAAATGACGTCGTTTTGGTATTTTATTTTTTTGTTTCCTCATTAAACAAAACGACGTCGTTTTGGTATTAGTGAAACGACGTCGTTTTGGCATTTTCATTTTTTTGTTTCCTCATTAAACAAAACGACGTTGTTTTTGTATTAGTGAAACGATATGTTTTGTTTTCTTCAAAGTCAAAAAAAAGAGATAACCAATTACAAAACACAAATCAAATTGTTATTATGCAATTGAATACAAGACTAAGTTAATCATATACGTTTTGTTTCCTCCTCCCCTTCCCGCCGTCCCTCCGCCACTTGCTTGCCGGCGGAAAAAAATTTTCCTCTCTTTTTCAGCCTCCCTTACATTACATCCTGGTTCCGTCACTGGGTATATGAAAAGATTGTCTTCTCCAAAACTTTGCCTAAATTTTATATTCCAATTATACTTTAAATTCACTGAAATAATATACCATACCAACTCCCTTCATCATAAATTAATCTACACACCTACAATTCATAGAATTGAAATTTAATCTAGACATTAACTATTCTATTGATCACATTTTTTAAACTATAATTTTAAATACAATCGGTTTATAAGTATAAATATTATTATAAAAAATTATTACTCCTTCTATCCCAGGGAAACCTGTAGAGGGAAAAACTCATTCTTTTAATTTTTGACTTGAAAGGTCTAAAATGCCCCAATCTTCCTATGTCTTCTTCAGCCGCATCTTCTCCAATCCCAAATCTGCAATGCAACTCCACTTTCCGGAGCCTCATCCTCCTCCATCATCGAGCACCACCGCAACTCCAATCATCTCCACCGCCTCATCCTCCTCCATCTCTGGCGCCTTGCCATTCTCCATCATCGAGCACCACCTGAATTACACACATCTCTTCCCATTCTCCTCTCATCTCCCACCTCAATCACCACCACCACCCATCTCCTCCCTCAGGCAGCAACAATGGCCTCTAGCACCATCACCATCGCCTCTAACACCACCACCGCCCATCTCCTCCCTCAAGTACCACCAACGCACTGGATTATTAAAAAAAAAAAGAGGGGATTTGGGGGAGGGAAGAGAGTGGAGAAGTTTAGAAGAAAGAAGAAGAAGAAGAAGTGGGCGGAGAATTTAGGGGAGAAAAGAGAGAGGGTGTGGGAGAAAAAAGGTTTGGGTGTGGTAGGTTGTTTGTAAAATTTTAAATGTTTAAGGGTAAATATGTCTTTTGATAGGTTATATTTTTCTTTAAATGGAAATTTTGCAGATTTTTCTGGGCAAAAGATAAAAGAAAGTGTGCAGATTCGACTGGGACGGTGGAAGTATATTATTATAACATATATTTATATAAAAAAATTCATAAACTTTAATCATGCTTAATAAAATATAATGATGTTCAATTATTATTTTTACTTTAAATTAAAAAGAAAGGCAAAAAAAATGGGTCATATATGTCCCAATATTTGATAATTGTCAATATAACCTCCAATTTTTTAGTCTGCAGATATGACCCTAATTTGCTTCAAGTTTTCATCAATTTCGATCTGCGCCAATTTTTAGTTGATAGACTAAAGTACCCCTTATTAGTTTCATATCTTTTTTGGGAAGAAAAAATATTCGAGTAAACCCATGTTCTCTTGTAAATGGTGATATTATCCCCGCTTTTTTTTAATGTGTAGATAGATCTAATACATGTCACTGGAATAGACATTGACGATTTTTTCCGAATGTTGAATTAATTTGAAAAGGCGCAATTACCCCTGGTAAGTTTTTGAATCGTTTCAGACACTATTGCCCCCTTGTTAATATTCTCAAATTATCATTATCATTCTTCTTCATCTTCTCATTTTCTCGTTCTTTCACCATCGCTTTTAAACGGTTCCCGATAAGAGTTGCCACCAACAATTTCAGTGACGTGTCGCTCTCCTCTGTTATTGTTTTGCTCGTAAAGCCCCCCTACTTCCTCGCTACTCAAAACGACATTGTCATTAGAAATCTTAGCCTTTTCTTGTGGCCATTTTACCATTGCTCTGAAATCGGTCCACACTTGGAGTCTTCGCCAGCGCTTTCAAAGTCTCGCTGCTCCCCGCCACCATTGCCTCACCAAAGTTTCCTCTCCCTTATCTTGAGTTTCCTTCGTCATCGCTCTAATCTGTTCCACGATCATATTAACCGCCAATGGTTTTAGAACCATATCACTCCCACCCCATTGCCTTGCTGCAGTTTCCACTCCCCAAAACCCCACCTTCGGTACCGGCATTTCCAATCATTTTCGAGTTCTCAATTCTCACTCCTCCCATAAAATCATGACAAATTTGTCAAAAGAAAGGGTTAAGATTTTGAAGCAGCAACAACGATAGCAACCACTGTGTAAGAGGTTTTACAAAGAATATGAAATGGTTTCTACAGATAATGAAAAAAAAGTTTGGAGGTTTTACAGTGGCGCACATTCCTTTTTTTAATATGAAGGGTATTTCGGTCCATCGACTAGAAAATGGTGAAGATCGAAACTGACCAAAACTTGAGTAAATAAGGATTATATTTACACTAAAATTTTAGGGTATGTTTACACTTATAAGATAAGTGAGGGTAATATGAACACTTAAAAATAAGAGTTAAGTGCTTAAATGACCATGACTTTAGGTTGAAAGTGCCAATATAACCCTGCAATCTCAGAAAGTGTCAAAATAACCTTTGACTCTGCTGGCTTTTTACTCAACGTTTGCTTGGCTGGATTTTGGTTAAAAAATGACTTTACCCTTGATTCGAAAAATATTTTTAAAAAGGGAAATGTAAAACCCTTCCTTCGTCGTCTCTCTAATAACCCCGCTCATGTTCAATCCCTACGACCACTGCCTCTCCCCCTCCCACTCCCTCCACCTCGATGCCTCTCTCCCTGCCATCTTTCTCTAATCGCCTCTCTGAGATGCTCAAAGCCCATATCTTCGATGCACCCTACTGAAACTCGCGCCTGGATCCCCGCCGTCTCTCTCTGTGGGTGTTGGTTGTGCGGTGAGCTTGGGTTTGGGAGGAAGTTTTAGGGTGTGGCTGTGGGGAGAAGAAGGAGGCGCTAGGGTTTCTAATAGTGAGGGCGGCAGGGAGAGAGAGGAGGAGGTGGCCGAGTTGGGGGTAGAGTGGAGGGTGGTGTCATTGGGGAGAGGGAGGAGGAGGGCGATGACGTTGGGGAGAGGAAAGAGGAGGGTGACGACGCTGGGGGGCACTCATGGTGGAAGGAGGGTTACAGGGAAGGAGGGAAAGTGGCGGCATGGAAGGGAAAGTGGCGGCGGAAGCGGCGGCAACACTCCGAAGAAGAAAGCGGCAGCATAAGGGTATTTTTGTCATTTCATTTTCTGGTCATGCCTGAATTCTTTTGGTCAATTCCGGAATTAGGGAGTTTGGCTATATCAGCACAAATTTTTTGAAAGTTAGAATTTAATTGGCACATACAATAATTAGTTATGGTTAAATTGACACTTTATGAGATTGTAGAGTTATAATAAAACTTTCAGGTTAAAATTAGGGTTATAAATTTATTTATTATTCAGAAATTTACTAAAGATGATTTCATATTTACAAATCAAATAAACATTAAAAAAAATTCATCAATACTTATTGTTGGTGATATGGTTATACTATATAAAGTTAACACCGATTTTGAACATATCTAAACTTTCGAGAAACTAAAAATTATAGTAACATTTATAAAAAAAATGAGAGTTACTCAAACATTTTTTCCTAAAAACAAAATGGACAGGTTATTTTGAACACCGAAAAGAAAAGGCGGCAAATAGTTACTCCTTCCGCTCAATTATGTATGGCATGTTATTTTATTGTGTAAGGATTAAGAGCAGTGTAAATTAATTTTAAAGAAGAAAGAGTAAAATGTGTTAAAATAAAAATATTACTGGCTGATGGAGGGAGTATCGGTTATCGTTAAGTTAATTCTGTTTTTCATTTTGCGGCGTCCGCTTTTCCTTTTGGCGCCCACTTATCTTTGCAGCCATCGAGCTAGTAAAACCGGGATCGTTTCAATGTCCATCACAAAAATAACTCGATCCGGTTCAAAATTATGCAACCGGTTCTTACCATCACCGATCATCAGCCCCTTCCACACCCGGACTCTCGAAACCCTAGCTTACGAGGAGGTCCGACGTTCTCCCGACGACTCCTATTCCTGTACAGCCTTTGTTCTCCACGGTCTCTTAGGTTCCGGCCGAAACTGGCGCTCTTTCTCTCGCACCCTCGCGGCCTCGCTTCCCGGTAAATATCGGACGAATAAGAATTAGATTTCACTGTTATAGTGGCGAAACAAGGTTATGCCGATTTGTTTTTGATTTGGCAGAGAAATGGAGGATGGTGCTGGCGGATTTGAGGAATCACGGGAGATCGGCGGAGATAGAAGGATTGTCCCCGCCCCATGAAATTGGGAGCGCGGCTCAGGATTTGGCTGATTTGGTGAAGTTCAAGGGATGGGATTGGCCCGACGTCGTGATTGGGCATTCTATGGGTGGTAAAGTGGCGTTGCATTTCGCTCGCAGCTGTGCTCGTGGCGATTATGGTCCTCATGTTCCTCTGCCTAGACAGGTGATTTCAGTGATTTTTGTAAGGATGATTTTATGAATCCTGGTGTTTTTGTGCAATCTTTTGGTCATCTTTTTGTTAGTATATACCCTCATGTGATTCCAAATAGTAAAAGAATTTTGTGTCGCTTGCAAATGCAGCCTCATACATTTCAGGTTTGTTTTAGTGAAACCTGGTTGTTCTTTGTTAATGCTGTATAGTCGTCAATTGAGTGACACAATTTCGGATGCAGAGCAGCTGTGGATATTGGACTCAGTTCCTGGAAAAGTGAAGTCCGAAGACAGTGATGGAGAAGTAGAAAAAGTTTTGAAGACCTTGCAGAGCCTGCCTTCTCCTATACCATCACGAAAGTAAGAACTCCCCAAATTCTTGATTTAATTAAATGATCTTTTCTTGGTGGTATCCTGTATTCGACATTAGTTCCTGTTCTTACGCTTGTGGAGCATCCTCCATTGATATCACGCTGGTGATTATATGCTTCGAGAATTCCAGTGCCTTTTTATAGACTTAAGAGTTGGTTTTGTCTTGTTTTGATCCTCTTCAAGCTAGTTCCCTTTAGATGGCGGTGTTATTGAACCACCTTTCTTTTTCTGGCCTGTAAGATGGCTAGTGGATCACTTGATGCAGCTTGGATTTTCAAAAGCATTGTCAGAATGGATGGGAAGCAACTTGAAGAAATCTGGAGACGAAGTGAAATGGGCATTTAATCTTGAAGGTGCTGTCCAAATGTTCAATTCTTACAGGTATTCCGCCTTCTTCTCTTTCAAGCATTAAATTTGCTTTCGCCCCGTGTATCATTTGTACTCCCTAACACCTTGCACTCAAATCTCACGGAGAAACTGATTATTGGGATCTGCTAGATAGACCGCCAAAAGGGATGGAAATATCCATTGTTCAGGCAGAAAACAGCGACAGATGGACGCCAGAAATCATCCAAGACATTCAACGGCTTGCTGCTAGAAGAGCAGATGAAGCTGGAGGGAAAGTTATTCATCACGTACTTCCTAAATCAGGGCATTGGGTTCATGTTGATAATCCCAAGGGGCTTCTTGAGATCGTGACTCCAAAAGTGGCCTCGCTTGTAGGTTAGTCGATCTGGACAATTTTCCACAATGATTCTTCGTAGTTGTAACTTATAATCATGTGCATAAATGCTGTCTGGCACTGACATTCACATAACTGTAGTGAATCTATGGTAACATTTGCAATAACGAGAAAAAGGTGATTTAACGATAATAAATTTAACATTTTAGTTACAGTGGTTTCTCATGATGTAAACTCACAACTTCTTTACTCTAAAGTGAAATGTTTTACCATTAAACCTGCATTTTCGTCACCACGACAGGAATGCAGGCTCAATGGTAACACGGAGGATAACGAAAATTAGGCCGAGTTCTTATCATACACAATGTCCTCTATAGAAAGTGGTGTGTGGTAAACTACTTTGTGATTGTGATCTGCTAGTGGTTGTGGTTCATATGAGGCCTCTTCATGTTCCAAGCATCTAGAGTCTCTATCGTGACAGTCTCTGTACCATTGTTGAACACGTACAGGTGAGCATTGCTGCCTACTGCCAACGTTGGATACACCCTCGACGTAATGCACGTCTTTCCCTTAGCCCCGAAACTCTCCACAACCGAATGATCGATCAAGCTCCTGAGCGAGAGCCTCTTATCGCTCAAATCGACGTCCACATACCCAGCAAACGAAGGGTTGTAGTAGTCTCCTTTCGCTAATGTAGATCTGCGAAAGAGACAAGCATGGTTAATGTAATGAGAAATTATTCTGTACAACTGCTGCACTGAATAGCGTGACTAACCTTGTACCATCGGAGCACAAGAGCACGACGTGTTTGCTTCCATCCTTAAAAACTCTGAAGAAGACGGGGGTATATTCTTCAAGGTGGTGGGAGGCGAGCGTGAGGAGGCCGAAAGGCCCGAGCCCTCCCTCGACGGAGGATCCTCTCTGGCTGCAAACGTCCTGGGGATAAAGATGTCTCCATTTGGGATCGAACGGCTCCGCCGAGTCCAAGCTGGAGAAGGAGAACGTCACTTCCACATCCGCCTGCGCAGGCCATTTTACGGGAACTTCGATTACGCCGCCTCTCTTTATCTCCTGATCGATCAGATACGTGTTTTGATCCCTCAAAGTTTCCAATTCTGAAATCGGCCATTGCAGCAATTGCTTCCCGTTCGGGTCCAACGTTACGGTCCTCGGAATCAACTACGAAACAAGAATAATATTTGTCGTAATCATTGTAACGTTACATCTGAACATTTGTTGAAAAAAATCAATCAAAAGCATGAAAATAAAATGGGTGGATTAATCGCCATATAAACAAAGCAATTCCCATCATCCCATGGCAGAGATGTATCCTTTACCGTATCCCAACAAATGAATGAGGTAATTATTATTATAATAATTTAATTAAAATAAATGCAGGTGGGTAAAACACTAGGAGTATGGTATAATTTACCTAAATGAGGCAATTTTAAAGGGGAGGGAATAAAAATTATCACACAAATCATGTAATGTCACAACGGTGAGGGAGTCATATGGTATTAATGCAAAATTAAAATAAAAATTAACTTATGATGCAAGCTACCTGAATGCCCGCCCATCCCTTGTTGATATCATCCTGAACAGGATCCGACTCGTTAGCCCAAATCCACAAAACCCGCCTATTCTTAAGCGGGTCGAAGAACGTCTTCGAAGCATAACCATTACCCCAATCGTATCTCAGCCCTTTCAACCCGTCCACCAAATTCCGATCCGGAACGAACCTCTCCTTGCCGCCGCCAACGTTGTAATACGTACCAATCGTGTAGTAGTCAAACCTCGTACGATCGAGGCTGATTTTCAGCACGTGCTTCACGTTTCGACCCGCCACCGACGTGTCCAGACCCTTCTGCCCGTATTTCGCCACCGGGTAGAAATCGGGGCATTCCCAGTTACCCGTTTCCGCTCTCGAGTGCAACGGGTGCTTCGCCTTGACCCATTTCTTGAAGTCCCGGCTCCGGTAGAGATAAGCGATCCCTCTCTCCTCTCTCCTGCCGGAGACCAGGAGCTTCCAGTGGCCGTCCGGCGTTCTCCACGCCGTCGTCGGGTCCCGGAACGCGGTCTTGTTGATGCTCGGGTCGGATACTATCAGCGGGTTGTCGTCGGGTTTGACCCATTCCCGGAGATACGGGTCGGATAGATTGGCGGGTACGGCGTAGTTTTGTACTTGGGTTTGGTTGGCGTCTATGATGCCGGTGTAGAAAATGACGGGTTTGTTTCCGGGTAAAATGGTGGCGGAACCGGACCAGGTTCCGTACTGATCGAACGGTTTGGATGGGTAGATTGCCGGGTCTAGTGGGGTCCAGTTGATCAGATCGGTGGAAACCGAGTGGGCCCAGACTATGTTGCCCCAGACCGAACCGTTCGGGTTGTACTGGTAGAAAAGGTGATAAACTCCATTGTAGTACATCGGTCCTGCACAAAAAAAACAATTTATAAAAAAAATCTACTTTTTATAAATTTAAAAGAAAGGGAAAACACAATTATTAGTGAAAGAATAACTTACCATTGGGGTCTGTTTTCAGTTAATTCGTCCATCCCCGTGTACATGAAAATGCAAAATTCAAATATTAGTAAACTTGGAGTACAATTTACTTATCAAAAATTTCAAATTAACAGGAATAATAGGGGGAAAATTACTCGTAGTATAATTTTACTAATTAAGGCAACAACACACTGCTATAATATATTCATATTCAGATAACAATAGTAGCTTAAATAAATACAAAGACTTGGTGACACTTACAATCTCATCCAATGTTACGAATTTAAATACAATTGTTTAAAGATGAAAGAAGACATAGCGTACTTTTATAATTTTTAAAATTTCACTTAAACGAAGTCGAGTCTTTCTCTACATGAATTTCATGATGAAGATGAAAAGGCACGAAAAAAGTACCGTTAATCCAATGCTTCTGAGGTTGAAAATGGTAGGCAGTTCTGAGAGTGTGTTTTGTGGTGGCGGGAGACACAGATTGAAATCCGTCATAAATATCGTGCGACGCTTTTACCCCATAATCCTTGCTAATTGCAAGCAGCAGCAGTAACAAAACAGGGTAAACCCACGCATTAACCTTAACCTTCGAATAATCCATGATTAAATCAAATGTACTGTGAAATCATTTGACAAACAAATGACCGGGAAGGATATGGTATATGTATTGTATATTTGTATTTATAGAATGAGGAGTAAAATTGTGGATAGAATTGATTATTTGGATAATATTGCGGTTGTTTAAGTAAGGTTTATCTTGTAACTGTATCAGAATTTAACATCCAATATTCTTTCCATTAGTTATTTGTGTCAAAATCTATGTCTAGTTTTAAGAAAACAAAACGAAACAAATCTGCAGATATCCTTTTGTAATTAATTACTACCAACGCTTTTATTTTGTTGCATTCTCATTCTTGGGATATTCGATTTATGATGAATATTAGTTCGGGTGATACTATATAAAATCCATATGTTTACGAAAGGAAGGAAATTAACTAGAATAACATAAAGGAAAAAAGTTTTAGTTGATAGAGAAGACTAATTTGCACACTCCTTCTGTTTCATTAAGAGTGGTACACTAGTTTTAGACTCTTAGATTTAGGTGAAGAAAATTAGTGGATGAAATTAAATGTAGAAAGTAAAAGTAGAATGAGTGGAGTGGATAAAGATTGAAGGAAATCTTGTCAAAAATGGAAAGTATATCATTTAAAAAAAAATTCAATAAGGTAAGTATGTCACAAATAGAGAAACGGAAACTGTACTAATTTGCAAAAGTTTTATGATGATTACTAATTTACAGTTTAAACCATGATTTTTTCATAATTTATGGAAACCGTGTTTCAAGAGACGACCTCACTTAATAATGACGGCAACGTAATGTGACGTGCAAAAAGTGTAATATTAACACATTCACTACAGGATCAACATCATGATTGGAAAAAATTCTTTTGTTGATTGAGAGGTATTAATTGTGATTTTAACTTCTTATGAGTGGAATGGAATTATCTGATGTTAATGATAAATGATATACGTTGTGGTATGATAGGATGAATATTTATCATTAGTTATCTACTTATCTTCTATATTAATGGATTGTACTACCATATGTCCTTTGTAAGCTACCTTATGAGTTTTAATAAATAATTTTGGATAATTTTAAGAGTTGATCTCTTGAAAGAGAATTTTCATAAGTTATGAAAACACCAAGGTTTAAAATGCAAATTAAATAAAATCAAGATAATTTTTTGGGTTGCATTAATCGGTTTATAAACTTATAACTATTATACGCTGCATAATAAAATTTTAATGTTGCAACTAAAAAAATTTACCTTTTTATAATTCTAATTTAACCCCGTCTTTCCATTTACCTATGGAAATACGATTTTTTCCAAAACTTTACCTAATTTTAATTACTATTAACATAAAAATGATAATATATAAATTTTGAAGAAATTATATATGAGAAAGTTTTTTGTTACTGTTAGATGGATCACTAAAAACCTTGTTTCAATAATTTTTATGGTCAAATTATAATTATTTATAGAGTCCGTCTCTTGAAAGACGATTTTTCCATAAGTCATGGAAAGACCAAGGTTTAAAGTGTAATTTGGAATAAATTAAGATAAAATTTTCGGGTTGCATGAATCGAGTTATAAACTTTATAACTACTACATGTTGTATAATAAAATTTTAATATTGCAACTAACTTTTACCTTTTATATTTTTAATTAAACCCCGTCTTTCCATAAGCCTATGGAAAGACCGTTTTTCCCAAGACTTTGCCAAAGGAGAAAAGAAAGAGTGTTGTAATATTAGCCATTATTAGGCCCATTAACCAGTTCTCACAACTGATTTTTTATTAGAACTCATGGGAAATACCATCTTTTCATAAGCATATGATATGAAAAGATGAGATTGAATTAGAATTATGAAAAGATAAAAGATTTATTATACAACGTGTAGTAGTTATAATAAATTTATGACCCGATTAATACGACAGGATTAACGTCACCATTCTCATCCTCATTTTTCAAAATTTTAAGATATAAAACAAAGGGAATAAAAAAGTGTAACCAGAAAATATGGGCCTGCCATTTTGACTTTTTCTTGAAATTGTGAGGTGCAAGTTTGTAACTAAACAGAAGAAAACAAAAAAAATGGATAGCATGCACAATGTAATGGTAATTATGGCTTATCCAAAATTCCATAAAAAATTAAAAGACCTTTCAAATATTTGGGCCCTTCCCAACTTTGGGCCAAATGCGATCACACAGTAGACACTAAACTTGGGCCAACCCTGATAAAATGTAAAATAAAGTATGTTTAAAGTCTTCTTTCTACATGTATGTATCGTTGATTTTGGGTTGGTGTATGGCTTGTCGGACGGTGCTATGGCGATGACGGCGACTATTACCATCTCTCGTAAGGTTTTGAATCATGATGACCAAAAATGAAGTCACTGAAAAAGAGAAGTACCTGAAATGGAATGCCAACGTAAATATAAGTACCCCAAATAGGACAATACGATAAGATAGGCATCCTTCATGTAATTTACTCTTTAATAGTAGGCTCAATTCATATTTCAATTTGGAATAAAAAGTTCTTGCTACACAATGTTGGATTCGATCTCCTAACTAGAGAAGATTTGAGATTGAATTTGAATGTGTTATTGGACAAAAATGGCCATTTGTGGGTTTATTGTAAGTTTAAAATCAATCGTACCTTTGATCCAGTTAAGTCTTGACTCAGGGTTACTTTTGGTATCTCTTGAACTAAGAAAAGAGTGAGAACATAATTATCTTTGATATAGGAGAGAGAGAAGAATGCAGGTGGGCCAAAAGAGTTCCGCCCAACTTTTGTATAATGACAAATTTTGAAAGTTAATTGTTGGATTGTTCTGTTGTTTAGATATGTTGTTTATGAGGGTTAGGTGAACACAATGAACGATATAGATCTGTTTTGGAGCTTAATAGCCTGGTGTTCAGTGGACAAATTTGTAACATTTGAGATTGGTGTTTCAACTTAGTTTCTACCTTAATTAGTTCTCTCTTGTACTTGTTATTTACCAAGATTGTGTTCATATCTTGATGAAATATTGTTTGCCTATAGTTTGTGCTCGAGACAACATGTGTACCCATTATTATTGGTTATAGTGCAGGAGTTTAAGTGACTTACGGGCACCGTAAATTTTACTCCTTGGTTTAAGGGGGTTTTCCATGCTAAAATTATTTGTGTTCTAGTTGCATTTATGTTTCTACTTAGTATTTGTAAGCAATTGTCATCTTACACCAAATCTTTGAGAGAAGTTTGCTTGGACCATCTTCTATCTTGTGTTTTCTCCCAATAAAGTGGTATAAGAGCCATTTTTCGTGCTCTGAAATAAAATAAGCACTGATTATGTGTGCCCGGTGTTGGAGGCCCTCAGTGGTATCTTGTGTAAAGTTTTTCATAACAGTTAGCTAGCCAGATAGTTTTTAGGTGGCATGTCCTGCGAGTGTTGCAATGTTGCAAGATGGTCTGAGGATGAACATTTCTAATTATCTGGTCCTTGATTTGAGGGGAGAATTGCTTGATATCAACTCAATTTTCACATTGAAAATGACAAGGGTAATTGCTCTAAATATAAGTGATAGTCCATCCACGAGCTAGTCACAGATACCTAGTTGGAATTCATGCACTTCCAGTTTCGTGAATAGACTACATTTGTCAATCACCAATTTGAGGACTCCTCACACGGAAAATCCAAATCAATTCTAATCAAAGCAGCACTAAATTTATAAACAACTTCGTGCAAGGAAGTAAGAACACACAAAGATACAGCATGATCATGATCACTTGACATATTTTTGGTATAAAAAGGTTAATTTGTTCTTACAAATCCTAGAAAATTGCTTGCTCCCCCAACTCTTGACCTTCCATCCCTTCTGTAAGCACTTTCTTGAAGAAATCCTCCAAAGTGTCTGCCCCATAACCAGGAGTTTTCTCAGCATTGTACTCCCCAGTTTCAGGCTCCCAAACAAGCATACTCTCAGCAGCATAGTACCTCCCAATCTTACCAAA
>JAULKJ010000003.1:6751365-6764743 GCA_032355405.1 Rubia balearica
ATGGGGAAAATAATGACGGTTTGTATCATTATGCACAATATGATAGTTGAGGAAGAAAGAGACACATATCTCAACTATCATGACCCCACCGAATTTTTGGAAGATATACCTACTAATGGACAATCTCATACAAGAAATAGAGTTGAGGATGGAGATGGGAAAAATTTACAATTCTCGATTCAAGGGACACGGCTAACTGCATACATGGTTAACAGATCACAATTTCGCAATAGAGAAGCTCACACCGCTCTAAAAAATGATTTGATGGAGCACATGGAAAAAATTTGGCCACAATAATAGCTCTTAAAATTGCTCTACAACATTCGCCTTTATGGTTTTTATATGTAATTTTTGTGTGTTTTTTATTTTGTATTCAAATCCTGCCCTGTAATATAATTTGATGTATTTTTAAATTTGGTATTGAAGTGTTGCAAAAGAAATTTTTTTCATGGCTAAACTATTATATTTCTAGTCATCCAAAGTTTATTTAATAAATTTGAAAATATTATTATTTAATTATTAAAACATTTAATTAATAATTAATAATTTAAAATATAATATTTATATTTGCTATTACAATAATATTTAAAGAGTTTAAAAAATTGGTTGGGTTGGATCATTGATAAACCTTTGAAAAAGAAATAAATTGGTTGGATGAAAGGTTGTGTAGGTGGATGAGAGATATATAATATTTAATTAAAAATTTTGGTTGGGTTGAATTATGGATAAACATGGTGTTAGGGGATTGGAAATGATAGCCAGTTCTATGAACTTGGTTGCCTGCCTTTATAGCCGGATGGTTCTGATAATGGGAGGCTTCCACGCCATTGGTAGTACATAGCCCTAAAAAACAGAACACTAAAACTGACAAAATCCGGAGAAATCATAACGAACAAAAATGGGATATAAGTATACTTTTTGGACGTGATTCAAGTATGTTTAAATAGCCAGCAAATATGACACTCATCTAGAATGTGACTGAGATTTTGGTAATCGGAGGATATCTACAATTTGGTCATCGACCCATTAGGATTCAGGAAGATAATATATGCGATTAATTAGGTAAGAATTTATTATATTGTATACAAGTTTACTCTACATCTTTGATTCCCTAATTTATTAATTGACATTTTAGAATATAGCTTATAAAGTAGACATTAGGTAAATATCGGATGTTAGTCAAATGTTTCTGCATGTCTGATGTTTATAAGGCCATCTAAATCAATAAAAACAAGCGCATGTATCATGTTTATAAGGCCACAGGGGCGTAACCAGGGGGAAGCGAGCTATGATCCGCTAGCCCAGAATTTAGGTCCTTGCGCCACTGAAATCCATGGCTTTACGCCCCTCCCCCTGAAAGAATTGCAGACCCGCCGGCGAAATTCTGTTCATCATTTTTGGATTTTTTTGGCCTAACTAATCAAAACGACGTCATTTTAGTAGTGTGATGGGCTATTCTTCCGAACTAAACTAAACGACATCGTTTTACCCTTAGTAAAACGACGTCGTTTTAGTTGCTGATGGGCAAAAAAAATAAGGGAATTTGGGTTGAACCAAATCGGCCCAGCCCGATTAATATGAACCCTAAATGCATAAGTCTTTCGCCAGATTTCTTCTCGGCTTCATTCTCGCCACTGCAGCGTCCTGCTTCACTGCTTCAGTTCCGCGTTCCACCGCTGATCCGCGGCGCCGCCGCCATTATCCGCGTTCAAAAAAATTGCCCTTTTTTTTCCTTTCCTTGAATGAGGTCCTGGTTCCACCACTGTAAGGCCATCTTAATCAATAAGAATAGGCACGCGAATCATGTTCATAAGTCCATCTTAATTAATAAGAACATACACATATTAATTTCCTTCACAAATAAAGAGGCAAGGAAATTATATTAGAAATAATCGTTCTTATTATTCTACATCTCATGCTCCGCCCGACAATCATTCGTTCCCGTCGCTTGCTGGCGAGATCCGTCGACGGCCACCTCCACAACTCCACCACCACGTTCTGCTGCTCGCGATAAGAAAGTACTATAACAATTGGCATGTCCAACTTAGGACTCTGGCAGTTGAGCAGACAACTAGTCATCTGTTTTTGTTTGTTTTACGTAGTACTTAGCATGTGTCGTCTAGATACTCTCTATAACAAGTAGTTAAAAGCCATTGTTTTGAATTAGTGGAACGATACTGTTTTGAATTCTCAGGGAAAAAAACATGAACCTCCATTCCAAAATAACCTTTTTAATTTGACATTTGGAAGAAATCAATCAGATAACCATTTCCTTTTGATGTGAGTTCCAAATGAGCAAGAAAGCACAATAATCAACACAAATGGCGTATCCATGTGTACCATGGATGGATGAGATGTGATCAGGTAACTGTAAAGTCTGTGATGGTAGCATTGTTGATGCTCCATGCATCCAGGGTCTCAATAGTAACCGCCTCTGTTCCATTGTTGAAAGCATACAGAAAGGCCTTATCTGCGACAGCATTGGTTGGATAAACCCTGGATGATACGCACACTTTCCCGCCTGCTCCAAACCCCTCCACAACTGAATGATCAATCTGCACAACTACCATCATTAATGTACGGAAATCAGGACGCTAATTAAAAACAGGCATTTTGCACACCATATGTAGTACTTACCAAGGTCCTGAGGGAGAGCTTCTTGTCAACCGTCAGATCAATATCCATGAATCCAGCGTATGATCGCGCCGATGCCTTTTTATTTAAAGATGCCCTGTCACCTCAACGAAATTTCCAATATTATATTTTTAATATTTTGACATGTTCCAGGTATTAATATGTTGTATTTATGCAACTGAAAAGTAAATGTCTTAAAAAACATTATGAAGAAGGGGAGAAAAGGCCAGAGCAGAAGATGTGATGCAACGCCGTTTTGGATGTATGCTAAAACGACGTCGTTTTGATGGACATCTATGGGGGATATAAAACATGTGATGCAACGTCGTTTTGAAAAAACAACTGTGTTAAAATGATTTCGTTTGGACAAATTCACATCCAGGAACATGTGATGCGACGTCGTTTTGAACAAACATCCAAACTAAAATGACGTCGTTTTGGACAAATGTTAATGGCCAAGCTACCAAAACATGTGATACGACATCATTTTAAATTAAAATCCGAGTTAAAACAATGTTGTTTTGGATAGACATGGATGTGACCTTGTTTTGAACAAACTCGACGTCGTCTTGGACATGCATCCATGCTAAAATGACATCGTTTTAGAGACAAACATTGAAGAAAATATGATTAAAACGACCTTACTTTTGGGGACACTCATGGAAAAAAGATATCGTTTTGAGATGGCTCTAACAACGAAAATATTATAATATTAACTAACAAAAGAAAAATGAAAACGTAAATAATAAAAAATTGTTATTGTTAGCATGGAAAACTTTGATCAAGATAAAGTGCAATGACAATTGTGGAACAAGGATTTACCTTCTAGCATCATTGCAGAGGAGAACCTTGTACTTGTGACCATCCTTGAAAACCCTGACGAAAACCGGAGTGTATTCTTTCAGATCCTGAGTTGCAAGAGTCAACAGCCCAAACGGCCCCAGTCCACCTTCCACAAACGATCCCCTCTTCCGACAAACCGCCTCACCGTCAAGATCTCTCCACCTCGGATCCAACGGCTCCGCCGAGTCCAACCCCGAGAAAGAGAATGTCACTTCCACGTCAGCCTGAGCCGCCGTAATCCCCGCCACGTGGACCCGTTCACCCTTCCTCACAACCCGGTTGCGCAACCTGACCCGATTCCCTCTCAAACTCTCCACTTCCTCAACCGGCCATTGCAAAAGCTGCTTCCCGTTCGGATCCAGTTTGATTGTTCGTGGAATTAGTAGGATTCCAGCCCACCCTTTCTTCTTGTCGTCTTCATCGTCATCCGACTCGTTTGCCCAGCCCCACACGACCCGCCTGTCTTTAATTGGGTCGAAAAACGATTTGGATGCGTAGAAGTTTCCGTAATCCATTCTCAACCCTTTCCAGTTATCCGCTGACTTGTTGTCTGGTACGTAGATGTCCTTGTCTGGGTAATATGTGCCTACTGTGTAGTAATCAAATCGGGCCTCGTCCAAGCTGATCTTCAACACGTGCTTCGCGTGCGTATCCGACCCCCAGTTTGGGGAAACCGAGTAGAAATCCGGGCATTCCCAATTTCCAACGTTGTCAACCGAGTGCAGATTGTTCTCCAACTTTATCCATTTCTTAAAGTCCTTGCTTTTGTACAAGTGTGCAATTCCAGTCTCTTTATGGCATCCGCCGATCAGGATCCGGTAATCCCCGTCCGGGTGGACCCATGCGGTCGTCGGGTCGCGGAAGGCAGTTTTGTTAACCCCTTTTGTGGCAACGATTAACGGGTTGTCATTGGGTTTGACCCATTTCCGGAGGTACGGGTCAGATATGTTGGCCGGAATAGCGTAGTTTTGGACCTGGGTTAAATTGCGGTCAATGACGCCGGTGTAGAGGATCACCGGCCGGTCACCTGGGAGAATGGTTGCGGAGCCGGACCAGCACCCGTATTGGTCAAACGGTTTGGACGGGTAAATCGCGGGTTCTAATCCGATCCAGTTGACTAAGTCTTTGGATACTGAGTGGTCCCACACGATGTTGCCCCACACTGCTCCCTGGGGATTGTACTGGTAGAATAGGTGGTAGTATCCATTGAAGTACATTGGACCTATTGATATTTGTGTAATACATAATCAAAATTTTAAAAAAAAATCAATAAGAGGGAAATCACTCAGGTCAAAATATTTTTAGCGATATTTATTAAGAAGATAATTCATGGTTTAAATTTTGTGTAAATGAGATTTTGTTCAATTACTCACCATTTGGATCTATCCTCCATGTGTTGCAACGTCGGAAATGTCCAGAGTGATCATGAAAAGAATAATAAGAAAAATAACTAATTAATAAAATAACTTATGTAAATTATAAATTTTGAGGCATAAATTTGATCTAGACTAAAAAATTAAATTCAGAGACTAAAAAAGAATCATTTTTCTTCTAGACATAATGAAACTTTATTAATTTGAATGTTAGAAGATCTAAAGACCTTGATCGGTTGGCCACGGCACAAACACTTACAACACACAAAATAAATTCTAAAGTGATGGCCACATTGATCGTGACAAAATCAATTTAAAATATACCAAGCAAAAAGCAAATCATAAATTGTAAATTTCAAGATTCAACGCCAGTGGCTTTTGTTATTGTAGATTTCAAGATTCAATGGCAATGGCCTGTTTAGAGATCAAACTTTTGTCTCCTAAAATAACATGAAACTTCGTTAATATATGCATCAGAAGTTAGAAAACATTCGACTGACCATGACACAAACTATTGCAAGATAAAAGAGAATAAGTCCCTTTTAATATAGAAAAATCAGATCAAAGTTGAGAGATTTTAAAACACAGTTGGCCAAGTTAAAAACAATTTGATCATCTAACAAAGATTAAAGAATGGTCTGTGTACCGTTGATCCAATGCTTAGGGGGCTGAAAATGATAGCCAGTTCTATGAACTTGGTCGCCAACCATCTTAGGCGGAAGGTTCTGGTAACGCGGATAAACTTTATGGGAAGCTTCCACGCCATTGTTATTACATACTCTTAAAAAACTCAACACTAGAACCGACAAAATTCGGAGATTTCTACTGATAGCATACATTTCCATCAACGAACTTTTTCAGCTTAAACTATGTGTACTACCCAGAAATGGAAGAGACTATATTCTTCAGATGTTGTGATTCAAGTATGTTTAAATAGCCAGCAAGTATGAGATGAAACTCATTTAGACTGTGTTTGAGATCGTAGTAATCGGATGTAGGATAAACCATCATTTATTTACAACTACAAGTCATCCATTGACCAATCAGGAAGACAATATGCAGTTCATTAAGTCGGGATAAATGATTCCGTGTACAAGATTACGTTACATCTTTAATCCCTGATTTATTAATTAAAGATTTTAGAATAGATTCACAGCATTGCCATTTGGTAGACATCAGATGTTGGTGATACGCTTTTACATCTTAATCAAAGAAAACATGGATATATGGACCAATTTCCTTCACAAAAATTATATTAGAAATAATTGTTCTTATTATTCTACATCTCGTGCACTTATAGCCTATTAAAACAGCTGGAAATTACAAAGTACTACTGCTTCTATTCTAACAATTAATTAGTCCAAAAACAATAAAAATTGCGTCAACCAATTTCGACGATCTTCATGTTGGCGAGGTGGATTTCATGGTCCATGCATCCAGTGTATCAACATTAATGGTCTCAGTACCATTGTTGAAAGCAAACAGGTGTGCATTGTTGAACATTGCCAACGTTGGATAAACCCTGGAAGTAATGCATACTTTTCCTCCATAACCAAAGCTCTCTACAACAGAGTGATCGATCTGTCCAGAAAAGATCGATTAATTAGCGCGAACGGAATGTATTAATATAATTTTATGCGAAATTAAGATAATTTTTTGAAAATTTACCAAGGTTCTGAGGGACAGCTTCTTGTTGGATACATCTGCATCAACAAAGCCTGCGAAAGATGGTTTGTATAGCCCTTTCTTCAAGGAAGACCTGTTTACGATATATGTATGCATGCATGCATGCATGCGTATGAGATTACGGTGAAATGAATCAACAATTTATAAATATTTAGCAAAGAAAAATTAACAGTGCTAACTTTGATGCATCGGAGCATAGGAGAATCTTGAAAATGTTGTTTTCGGCCTTGAAGATTCTCAAGAAAACTGGAGTATATTCTTCAAGATTCTTGGAAGCCAGAGTCAAAAGACCAAATGGCCCTAGGCCTCCTTCAACAGTGGAGCCTTTTCGACTGCAAAGATCTTGGGCATTGAGGCCAGCCCAGCTAGGACGGAAAGGCTCGGCTTTGTCCAAATTTGGAAATGAAAAAACCACTTCAACGTCAGCCTGCACGAAGACACGATCAGTTCAGTTCAACGTTATTATCAATAATAGATTGAAATTAATATCTAAACGAGTTCAATTTAATCTAGACATTATATAAGGATCTTTAATTTTTTACTTTATCATTGTCAACCGCGTCAAATGTAACGTTGCCGGATATGAAGCAAACCTGTGTAGCTGCTATTCCTTTGACCTCAACAATGTTCCCTTTCTTAAGCTTTTGGTTCCTTACTTCAACCTTGTGTCCCCTAAGAGATTCCACTTCTTCAACGGGCCATTGCAACAATTGCTTCCCGTTGGGATCGAGCCAAATTTGTCGAGGAATACCCTATGTCATAATCATGCCAACAAAGATCGTATTCAATAATTAATTTGCAAAAAATACATTATTCGTACGGATGATCCTGATAAATATAACGCTTAATCCATTACCTGAATTCCCGCCCAACCCTTTTCAACATCATCCATCCTAGAGTCAGATTCATTTGTCCAACCCCAAAGCACCCTCCGGTTCTTCCGATCATCAAAAAAGCTCTTGGAAGCATACAAGTTCCCATAGTCAATTCTCAACCCGTTGACCCCATCCACAACAGCCCGATCAGGGACATATTTGTCAATTTCAGGAAAAAATTTACCAATAGTATAATAATCAAATCTAGTCCCATCAAGGCTAGCTTTCAGCGCACATTTCACGCCCCGTTTCTCCACCATGGACAATTCCAACCCGTTTCTGCCCCGACCCGACACCGGGAAAAAATCCAAACACTCCCAATTACCCGTTTTGTCCGCCGAGTGGAACGGGTGCTTCGCCTTGACCCATTTCTTGAAATCACGGCTCCGGTACAAGTACGCGATCCCACGGTGGCGCCGCCGGCTGCCGACGAGGATCCTCCAGCGCCCGTCGCCGCCGAGCCACGCCGTCGTCGGGTCGCGGAAGGCGGTTAAGTTGACGCCCGGGTCGGCCGTGATGAGCGGATTGTCTCGGGGCTTGACCCATTCTTGTAAATACGGGTCGGATCTGTTGGCGGGAACCGCGTAGTTTTGGACCTCGTTCCAGTGCTGGTCCACCACTCCGGTGTAGAGAATCACGGGCTTGTTTCCGGGTAATATGGTAACCGACCCGGACCAACACCCGTATTTGTCGAATGGGCTTGTCGGGTATAAAGCGGGTTTTAATTCTTTCCAATGAATCAAGTCGGTTGATACTGCATGGCCCCACACTATATTCCCCCATACGGAACCCCGGGGATTGTACTGATAAAATAGGTGGTAAATTCCGTTGTAATACATCGGTCCTGTTCAAAAAATGGGAAATTATTAAATCGTTGAACATTTTCTTTTAACCATTTTAAAAAATAAAATAATAGCAAGGCTTAATTTCTTACCATTTGGATCTGTTCCCCGATTGATTTCAGCATCCATCAAATTGTGAAAAGAAGAGAAAATACTATTGGTTAAACTCCATATATGCAAATTATACGGTATACTATCCTTATTCACATACCTCCTTAGATTGTGAAATGTAGATAATCATTAAAAAATACTTGGAAATACAGTAAGTATTATATCCAATATACTACTCCCGCCGTCCCAGCATAATTAACCACTTCGTTTTTTCACGGTTTTCAATGATTATGTTTGACTGTCAATATCTCTATCTACATATACCAATTTTGCATAAAAAATGACATTTAGAAAATATATGTTAAGATAAATTCAACAATGTCTTACATGATATATTTATTATGTATAGATTAATGTATATTTATGGTCAAAGTTTTTCAAATTTGACTTTGAAAAAGCAAAGTGACCAATTATACTGAAACGGAGGGAGTACATACCAACAATTCGTATTGTGGTACATGTGAGATACACTAGGGTTTATGTTCCTAGTAAATATAGGTATTAATAATTCACTCTCCTATACTCATGGAATTGTAACCGTCCATTATGATAACTATGACAAGAAGTTTATCAATAATATCATTCTTACCGTATCCCAGGTTACGGTATAATTAGCGGATTTGGAAATATACATTGAATGGTTTAGAAATGAAGGTTAGAAGTACCGTTGATCCAGTTCCTCTTGGGTTGAAAATGGAAGGCGGTTCTGTGACGCAGCTTCACGGTGGGAACGGCGACGGCTTCGTACTCGGAACACGGCTGGTGTGATGCTTCGACAGTGTTAAGGTTTGTTGAGAGGGGCAGAAACAAGAGCAGAGAGAGAAGTGATGAAATGTTAGGATAGTACGCCATTGCTGTTCTGAGAAGATTGGTGTTTGAGGGAGTTTTTAGTTCTCTATATAAGCACGAATTACTGCTGCGTCCTTTTCGGTATATTATCAATGTTGGAACGTGTAGTGATGACAGATTCTCATTTGAGTGGGAAACTGGTTTTGACGTCTGATTTATGCTTCTTCATTTTTTTTCAGTAGGTTTATGCTCGCGACAAATTTTTATCATAAAAAATTAATTATCCGTAACATTTCAAACTGCACGCTTTGACTTTCGCCAAACGTTTGTTCCTTAATAACTTTTATTAAGGATAGTCCAAACTTATGAAAAGTTAATATTTTGAAAATATATGTTATAACAAATTTAACAATGTATCACTCAATAGTATTTATGCTTATAAACTAATTCAATTTTATAGTCATATTAAGAAGTTTTTAAAATTGTTAAAGTAAGAATTTTTTTACTAAATGAATAGTTAAATGACTCTTTATTTATTTTATTGAGTAATAGATGTTTATAAAATAAATATACCATGTACAACACGTATTAATTATCACCTCATTCTCTCTTCTTTAGCCAAGGACATACGCGGTAAAGTTGGTATTAGGGGTTGTCAGTTTCGATAACTAGTTTCCAATAATGAATGAATTTTGTAGAGTTGTTTCAATGAAATATGCATTCCACAAATTTTGTTTTTAACAAGGACAGTAAAACAAATAAATAATGCTTTGCCTATGATATTTTGAGTTTATTTTTTATTGAATTGAGTTGACTTCAAATAAATTAATAATTAGTGTATAATAATAATAATAATAACTCCAACTTTAGGTTGAAAGTACCAATAAAACACTGCAATCTCGGAAAGTGTCAATTTAACTCTAACTAATTATTGTATTTGTCAATCTAATCCTAACTTTAAAAAAATTGTGTCGATATAGCCAAACATCCTAATTTCGATATTAACCAAATGAATCTAGTCATGGCTAGAAACTGAAATGACAAAAATACCCCTTATGGCAAACTTATCTTTCTTCTTCAAAAGCTACTGTGTCGCCGCCGTGCTCCGTCTTTGCCGCTACTCACACCCCGCACACTCATCCACCCCCTCCGCTCATTCCCGCTCACCCACTCCCACAACACTCATTCTGCTCGTACCGACGATGCCCCTACCGGAGGGGGAGAAGGAAAAAACTGGAAAAGAAAAGGAACGAGAAAGAAAACGAAAAAGGGATGAAAACGGTAAGGATCACAGGGAAGAATGTTTTCCGCTTTTCATTTTTTATTTTTTAAAGTCAAGGGCAAAATTATCTTTTTATCAGAATTCGGTAAAACGAACGCTGACTAAAAGGTCAGTGGAGTCAAAGGTTAGATTGACACTTCCTGAGATTGCAGGTTACTTTAGCATTTTTCTCTATGGTGATTAAATTAAGTTAAATTTTATTAACTTAAAAAAAATTTAAATGAGCATAAAGACATTTAAGTTTGGAAGAACGTGTATTTTTTTATTCATCGATATTGTGTAGGGGTCTCTTTTTTCTTCGCTTTCTTAAGACATGCTTAATCATAAATTTCGAATAATGTATAAGTTATAATATCATCATATGAGATATATTTAGATTATCCATCAAATATCACTTTTAAATATCAAATTTTATTTGATTAATTATTTATGTAATTAAAGTTATCAGTGCCCAAAACTGTGATAGTCAAACATAATCAATAGAAGGAAATCAAATGGAGCACTATCTTCTTAAATAAAGATCTGATAGCTCCTAGCTAAGTAAGGACTTGTTTCTTATTTGCTAATATAAAGATGAGAAAAATATTTCTTCTTAATTGTAAACCAAACTTACAACTCTTTGAATAGGAATGGCAAAGCAATAATTGACACTGCCATTATACCTACATATTCCACAATTGAATATCTATAATAACCCATATTAGTGTTTCATAACTCTTTATTCTACCATAGCTAATAATAATAAGTGGAGTTGAGAAACATCAACATTACAACTTCCAAACATTCAACAAAATTCTTAAGTTTCCGGGAATGATTCACATAAAAATATACGGATTAGACATGTATGAATGAATTATGATTCAACGCAACTCATATATTGATGCACCATAACGGATTGGATTACGAACATATTATTCCCCAATTATTTTTACAAGTCAAAGGATTAAAACTCACTTCGTAACCTACACTATAAAGTTCTAACATTTAAATAGGAATTCATTATAATGAAATTGACGTATGGATGCTAGAGCAAGTGGGGGCACGTGTCCTCCAATGATTCAATGCTCGGCCAATCAAGTTCGAGCTAGGTATGGGACGGCATCCGATGAACATGGAGTTCGGGTTAGGCGAGTTAAGATGGGACCGAATTCGTGTCGGAGTGAGATTTATTGTTTAAGCAAGGTTGCGAGGGCTTGGATCACGTTTAGTCCAAGACACATACAGGTTTGCTACAAATAGGGTGGGATTCGAGTCGGGTTTGGGTGAAGCCCGTGTATCCGGTTTACAGCTAGCTTCAGATCGAGTTCAAACACAGGTGAGGTCAAATTCGAATCAAGTTGGGGTCCTGTTGATCGGGTAAGGTTTCAAATCAGTCAAATTTTAGGTTTAGATTTTGGAACTAAGTCGGTCAAATTTTGGATTTTGGCCTTAGGTTGATGGCTGAATTTTTATTAGGAACTTATCTTGGACAATCACCAAAGTAAATTTTCAGTAAACTAAGTTGATCTTATTTGAACTGAACTGAAATGCGATAAGCTATGGAGAACGAGACTAAGTCTTGGTCTTGATTGACATATATGATATATGACCAAATGAACACTGAAAAATGATCTAGTAAAGGGTCCAAACAATTTGTTGAACCTCCATCCAGACTGATAGAATGTGTATTTTGAGTTCCTTTTTATTAAAAATTATACTGTGTTCAAAACATAACATAAAAATGAGAAAAAAATAAATAGGACTAGAATAAATATCGGCATTCCCAGATTACGCAATTGTCCAAGATTGTGAAACGGGAAAAGAACAGTGATCTGAGATTCAAACACTAAAAGGTTGACAAAAATGGAAGTTCACTGCTAACACCATGTGGAAAGTTGCATGCCACATCAAAAGTTATAATGTTTGTTAGGTCAGGATACTCCGAACTAATCTCACGTAAAAATGAATTGAACTAAAATAAATTAAATACCAGAACTAAGTTGAATACCATTAATTTGAACTGAATTTAAGTGCAGATACACGGGGAAAACAGCAGAAGAATGAGTGTAACAAATGCAGGAAAGCTAAGCTAATGCATTTCCGTATCACTTATTCAACTAAACCAATAATTCCACCACCACTTCTACCATGTCTCCATGCTTATGCATTGAGTGGCAAAATCGAAAAGGTTCTTTTGTGAAATCATGAATTTGGAAGTAACTTCAAAACTCAATTCAAGAATGGTTATTCACCCATATATACATACACCACCCACCTCCATTATAAACCCGAAACATGTACTGCCATTTGGCACCCTCTCAATCAACCCTGTACTATACTATCTCCGTTTCGTTGGATATGACCCATATGTTTACGTGCTTGGATGTAGGTGAATGAAATGAGTAGATGAAATTGAATTTAGAAAGGAAAAAGTAGAATGAGTGGACAAAATTGAATGAATCTTGACATAAAAGGAAAGTTTGTCACATCCAATGAAACAGATGGAGTATTGAATTGAACTGAACTGAACTGAGTCTCATGTGGTGATGTGGAGATTTTAATGAGATAAATTGTATGTTTTGATTCAATGATATTGTCTCATGTGTCTTTTTAATTTGTATTTTTGCTCAAATGGATTTAAATGGATAAAACACAATTATATCAAAAAAATTAAAATATAAAAATGATACCAAAATTCGGACAAATTTTTTGATTAGTTATAGTAAGAGCTGACTATTGATTAGTTATAGTCAATTTAGTTATCAGTGCTTATACATAGGAAGTGAAGTAAGGATTGATGGTTGATTAGTTAAAATCAACTTAGTGTCTTAGTTATTAGTGTTTATATATAGAAAGTCAAGTAAGGTAACCATTGATTAATAGTATTTATACATACTAAGTCAAGTAAGTATTTATCGTTGATTAGTTAAATTCAACTTAGTTATTAGTGTTTATATATAGAAA
>JAULKJ010000003.1:6789719-6799893 GCA_032355405.1 Rubia balearica
TGCACTAAAAATTATCTAAGGGTTATATTGGCACTTATGTCAAGTAGGTAGGGTTATAAAAGCACTTTTCTCTATTTAAAATTACGAAGTTGTAATTGTATCTTTTCCTTCTGGAAATGGCAATTTTTAGAAACCTTAATGCATTCATAACGTGGTGTTACCTGTGATAAACTTCAAGCAGGACTGAACTGCATACACGAATGCCATGATGTTTGAGAAAGATTTTGAAATTGATCGACATGGGAAAAGAGACCGGAAATCAAATTATCAAAAGGGAGATAAGCTCTATGCCTGGGTTGCCCGTGAAGATGATTTTGAATACCTTTCTTCTACTACGGCATTGTAACTTTGTTTTTCTTAAATCTATTTTAATGAACACGTATAGCACGTTTCTATGTATGATTTCATTAAAGGTGCTACAATGTCAGGCTGACAATGGAAGAGTGTCTACATGTAATCTGTTGCTCATTGTCTACTGTAGCATAAAACCAAATCCCAATCAAGAAAATAGAAAATTCGATATGTATACAGAATTAATCCGTGCACATAACCAAATACCATTTCTTTCTATTGATCAAGCTTTGTTTCCTCATTTTCCATTTATTTCTGCTTTTCAAGTTCTTCGTGCTTCATTAACTCTTTTTCAACCATCATAAGTTCTTGTTTCCTAGCTTCTAATCGTAAATTACTTTCTCGGTGCTTATCTAGAACTTTATCGGTGCCAACCTCTCTATTGCTCTGATGTTGGTTTGATATACTCTGCAAAATTTTCGTCCAATTTCCAGTTCAGAATCGACACGAGCTACTCACCTAGTATAGAAATAGATAAATTTATGGTGACTTCAAAAGTCAAGAAATGGTCATTAAAGTAATACTACCTTTTGTTGGTTTTCTATTGTAACTCCCATTTGTTCAATTTCATCTGACATTGCCTAAAAAATAAATCAAGAAAACAATTAAGTGTGATCAACACTTAAATTCTAGCAACAGAAAATTGTATAAATTATCATAGATTATACACACAAACAGTATAAATATTTTAAGGCAACAAAGATTTTATGTTAAAAGGATGTGAAAAATGGATAATATTTTACAGTACCAACAAAACTAAATGTAGAGAGCAATGATATACACCTTTCTCTCAATCTCTTCCTGATAGTATCGCTCTTTTGGCATATAAACACCATTTTTCTCACGTGCAGCATATACTTCTGCAGAAGTCAAGAGAGGAAACATCACAAAGTAGCCGTGTGTAGCACATCTAGATATTCGCTAACAATGATAAAGTTCCAGAGAGCAAAGCTAAACAGAAATCAAATTGCCAACATACCTGCTTTAAGCCTATCAATTTCCCCATATAGGTCCTTAATTAGAGTGGTTTTCATCATCTTTTGATTCACCTGAACAGACACAGAGAAAATTAACATGAATTATTTGTCATTTCTTCGGTAAGATATCATGGTAAGCTTTACTGCTCATGATTCTAATAAACCAACTCAGTGAAAGATAGATTTTCTGTATTATAAGTACCTGAACTGTGATTTTACAAATGAATGACTACAACTTAAATAAATAAATGAATGTTCTACACAGAAAACACATCATTTCAGGAAAAACAATAAGCAGCCAGAGAGAGCAAGAATGTTTCTGAAACCATTCTTGATAATTACAGTAGTGATCAAGTTTCAATACATTACGTATATCGATATTTGTCAATCGGATGGGCAGAGAGAAATTGGTCAGACTTTTTCATCATTCTGTAATGCCAAAGAATACGACGCTAATTATCATGATAGACCTGGAACAAACCTCAGGCTTATTCTTTATATTTTTTGCTCTGTGGGCATAATCCAGTGTGCTCAAGGTCTCCTCCAAACAATGAACAGCAGGTGAGACAGTGGCAATTATGCATGTTTTGGTTCTTCCACCCAAGGAGTCACGGAGTAAACGTGTAAGCTTGCTATCCCTAAGCAGACAGGTCAAAATCCTTTGTTAAGATCTAATAAAGAACAAAACAGATGACAATGATTGGCAGGAAACCATTCGACTAACCTGTAAGGAATATGCCCAAGATGCTCTACGAGAGCATTAATCACTCTACCAAGCGTGAGTAAACTTTTGTTTATCTCTCCAGCTTCTCTAGCACGGCCCTTTGAAAAATAAATATAAATAAAACTAAATTCTTAGTCATTCAACTATGTTGAATATATGATATATAGAATCCGGCCCTTCGATAAAGGACTACAACGAAATCCGGACTATCAAGTACCTCTCTTGCACCAGAACGAGATATGTTTTCTGAACCAGCTAAATCAACTAAATTTAGCTTCCCACATTTTATGAGTTCTTCACCTTCAGGTGTTGATTCCTTGATGTGAATAGTGATGGAGAAAAGTGAATGTGACCGACTGAATCATGAACCAGAATTGCAAGTTATGATCAAGAAAATAAGCCAATTCCATAAATTATGATATAAAATTAGATAAGCCACAACCTCGATTGTTTGTTCAGAAAGGTTTCAGCAGTTCGTCGTTTAGCAGACCCCCTTTCAAGCAAAGTAAAAATCTCACTACAACTTGTGACAATTTCTTCCTCAAGTCCTCTCACAAGAACTCCACCTTTCCCATCTTCCATGAGTGGCAGCGGTTTTTTCTGCTTCTCTTCCATAGAAAACTTAGATATGTCATCAGGGGCTAACAAATCAGTGATTTCCTCATTGTAGAGCTCCAAAAAAGTCACTTTCACGCTGTATTCTGCATTCTGAGACTCCAAGGTGTCAAATATCTGCTTCACAGCCCTCGGTATAACACCAGCCTCTTGAGGTAACTCACCATTAGGGCCACTCTGCAATCCAATGTTTTGAAATGAATCAAAATTAGCACCAGCTAAGATCAACCATGTCCCACAACAATAACAAATCCATAAAAACAGAAAGCCGTACCTTCGACCTCTTGCATTCACCTTCCATGGTGTATGTTTTTCCAGTCCCAGTTTGTCCATAAGCAAAAATAGTACAATTAAAACCATCCAAAACTTCATTAACAATAGGTACAACAGCTTGATCATAAAGGTCTCTTTGCTGAGCTGATGGACCAAAGACCTATAAAAGGCAAAATCAAGTTGACGAAAAAATGTCTATTCAAAGAGCACCTAAAACTGATTAAAACATAAAATCTAAGATATAACATCATTTTTGATACCCAAACTACTGACAAATCAATTTCAAGTAAACTGAAACCATATTTATATATACCTTGTCGAAGGTGAAAACCCTATCGAAATGCTTTCCGGCAATATTCTGTGAAACGGAAACCTCTCTTTGATAATCATTACAGGTTACTACCAGCGGCGCATTGTTCCTCAGTTCATCGTCACTAAAAGGCCTGCCAAATGCATCAAATAAAGTGTCCATAAATTGAAATCATTTGCTACAAATTAGCGTTCAAAACAGCAGCAAAAAACGAATAAACCCTATGAATAATCTTCGCAAGTACCTGCAACGAAGAAGGACCTGAACATTAACGCCTTTCTCCTTATCGTGCCGAGCGGACATTTTGAGATGATTAGTCAGTTCTTCAGATCTCTGTTCTTCGGAATCTCTTCTTCGTCTGTCTGTGAGTGTGAAGTGTGAGGGGAGAGCGGGATGGGACTTTTTGGGAATGAAATTTGAATTTTGGGGGCCGCTCTCTTTCTCTCTCTACTTGGCTCCTGATCCTGATCCTACCGTTGCTTTTATTTTCTAATTTTTTATTTCGATCTTACTGTTTGTGGGTTGGCTGAGTATATTTAATTATTATTATGAACTTTTTGAATTTTAGGATTGGGCCTTCACTTTTAATATGGGCTGTATCCAATTTTTGGCGGACTCACCTTTGTCTTGTTAAGTGAATATTAGTATACGAATACATCAATGTAAATTTTAGCACAAAGTCATGTTTTAAACCAACTAACCGTTAACCATAATTATTTTATGAGAAAAGTGCAAATATAACCGTAGATAATAAGTATAAGTACAAATGCATCCATTCCAACAGATTTAGAGGCATTCAGTGAAAAGACTATTTTACCCCTTTTATAAAACAAAAAAAATAAAATATCCATAATGCCCCAAACTCTAATTTTCCTTTCTCATTTCTCCTTTTATTTCTTTCCTTCTCCGTCGTTTCATTTCCATCTCCTTTTCTCCCTATCTGTTGATTCTTTCCTTCTTCTTTTCTTTTCGATTCTCTCCTTTGGATTTGTTTTCTTGGATTTGATTTTTTTTGGGGGGGAGGCCTTTTCCATGGCTGCGGAACGGCGAAGGAGGTGGCTGGGCTACACAGGTGAAGGACGTATGGGACTGAACGAGATTCACAAGCCCGTTCAACTGTAGATACACGGGAAGAAGTATGTCAAGTAAACGTTCATCGCTCTTGTCGCATACTTGCCTACTTTCATGTTGGTGCCCCTCCATAGGAAACAGGGGTTGTGCAGCGGAGAGTTGGACAATGGTCTAGCGACATCACCTTACTGTATCGCCGTTGTAGGCATACTAGTTATTGTTACGTCCTAGTTAACTATTTTACCTATGTTATAGGTTCACGATTTGTCGTGATGCAATACTTCTTAGGGAAGTTTCATAGGCTGGGGGGAGTTTTTGTTGTAATTTTGTTTTTTGTATAGACTCGAATTTTATGAAGGAAATAGATTTTTATTTGCTTTTTGGCTATGTTGTATCGTATTTCATATAAGGTTGCTAGCATTGAATTTGTTAGTACTTTGATCCGCGCTCTCATTGAGTGGATGGTATGGATATGAATCTGCCGAATATATCTTCGTCGATGTGTACCATCTAAGTTTCAGCGTGCCTAGTTCCATGGCTAAACGGTTCTTATGATTATGTCTTTTAAATTAGGGGGTAAGCATATAGTAACTTCTTAAGTTACACCTTAGTTTACACGCATGCGAGGTGATCGATATGTTGGGACGTACCTTTTACTGGAAGTACCTTGGTTGGCGAGATGATTCTTTATGTACGAGTATGCTTGTGTTGTTGTCGCAATTCTTTTTTCCTTGTATACCAGTATTACTTCATCGCGTATTAGCTTTTTCTGTGGGTTGGTCCTCGTTTTTATAACAATGACCTGGGTTCCAGCCTTTTCCAGAGATCATGAAGACCAAGAAAGTAAAAAATTGTTCCCACAGACAGCACCACTAATGCACAAGATTCCTTATGTGCCAAAATATTGCTTGATCATCTCGGGTTCTGGAAAAAAGGTCTCGGGGACAAGGTTCCGACGTCTAAGTTAGGGCCTTATTTCATATGTATTTTTTCTCCGATATTCGCTTACTTTGTATATTATTTCTTGTCTTTATTTATAGTTGTTAAGTCATGTGATCGTGGTCTATGTAGTGTTCCCCTTTTCTATGGATTGTGAACTAGTCGTGGTGTTTGTAGTAGTCAGTTCCTCTCCTGCCTTGGCGAGGTGCCGCTTGTATTCAGCGAACCAATATGCTTTTGAGAGGTGTTCATTCTAATGCTAGATCTCACTCGACCGGGGAGGTATATGCCACAACCCATCCTAGCGATGCGTGAGATCAAACCTTCTTTCTTCAACACCCCTCCACTTCCTCTCTAAAAACACCAAAAAACTACTCTGCCTCCTCTTTTCCTTACCAAAACACAAATAAACCCTAACTAAGGGGGATGCTACCACCAAACTTTAGCGGTCACCCCTACCACCTTAACCTCTCAACCTCCCCCCCTAACCTCCCAACTTCTTTTTTCAGGCTTTCTTCGCCGTTCCAAAGTCTCTTTCGCTCTCTTCATAGCAATATACTGGCCTTTACCTTCCATCAGGGCGATTGCTGTCATGATAGCCACATGGTGGGCACAGTGGAGTACTAGCCACACCACAAGCCCAGATCTGACCAGTTTTGCTCCCATGCTTCTCTAGGTCTTTAAGCGGTACGTTTCATATGCCGGTCTTCAAGCGACATTGCTTCACCGGCTTATAGTGCCACTTCATCCTTCACGTGGAGGATGGTTTCCACTAGAGTCGTGTTGTTCTAAGTTTTGTTTTTTTATTTCCCTTTGTTTACACTGTTTTTGCTCTTTTTCCCTTTTTCTCAATTTTGTGGTGAGTCTGATTTCCTCTTTCGCGGAGATGAACAAATCCATTCTACAAACTCCGGTGAAATTTTAATGGCATTAATTCTAAAAAAACCAGCAACTCCGAGCTAACCTACGATGGATTTCAGGACGATTCCGACTCGATCTACTCGGCTATGCCGACAAGATTAGATTGGGGTAAGTGTAGTTTCAAGTTAAAAAGTAAAAGGATTCAAAACCCCTATTCAACAAATTGAACCCCTAAATTCTTGCCTTTATATGTAAAGAAAGTAACAGTTAAACCAAATGAAAGGAATCAAAACCCTTTGCCTAAACAACTAAAGAAAGTAACACATAAACAAAGTAAAAGAAACCGGAACCCCTAAATTCACCTATACTGAAATCGTAGGAGAAGAAACCATTAGGCAAAGCGGTAAAATGTAACAATAAAAAAGCAAATAATGATGTGAGTCACCATGAATAAAGAGGCGTGGATGGAGAGAAGGGACGGGAAGGAGACACATAGTTCAAGCATAGAAAAATTAAGGTAAACTAAACATCACTTTCATCTAGGGAAGTTATACTACAACGTAACTTCTCTATAAACCAAAAGTATGTATCGTATGAGGAGCATTGCCCTCCAACTTGCGTAGATGTGGTGCTACTGGGAGGTGGGAGTTTCGTTGTACGCTAGAAAACTCCATTCAACGAATACAAACTACTACAAAAAGAGCTTTTTTCCTATTTCTCAGTGGGCCAAACCATCTACCAGCCTTAGGATGCCCTATTTTGACTGGTGCTCACAAACTATCACCACAACTAACAAAGTCAAACATCCACCTATTCATATCATCTCTTCGCCACAATCACCACGAGGCTGCCTTGGTTACTGTCGGGCATGACAAATATTGTAAGACAATGAGCCAATATGTGGGTTTATGGTAGATTTTTGGGATATGCTTAAAAGAGAAGTTACGTTGGATGTGCTTTATGCCTGGATTTTGGAAGGGGCAAGATGTTGAGGAAGTCGGACCACCGCCGAGCTATCGCTGAGCGTCGTTGACTGGTTGAAGAGCTGTCGACTCGTCAGACCGGTCAAACTAGCATTGAGCCGCCAAATTTGTTTTGTTGCCAAAACCTACGCCTAAGACCTCCTCACCGGAGGTGATTTCCCCGGACTATTTTTGCTAGCTTTCCACCTGCCGAACGTCTTTGCAAGACGGATCTGATCATTTTCCCTATCGTTGGGATCGGCTGTACCTTCGTCCTGCTAGAGTTGACCGGATCTTGCACTCGCCCAGATCTACATTGGTCTTTGCTCTTCACAAGTTGGCTCGGTCGCCGGCGGGGATTGGTTTTGGTTCGGTCCAGGCTCTGCTTTGGATTTTTGGTAGTCCGTCATGCGCATCAGGTTCATTGTTTGGATCGGTCGGCCAGCGTCTGCTTTCGCCAATCGGTTTCTGAGCTAGCCGGCTGGATCTATCTTTTTGGTTGCAGACCGGTGCTTGTCCCTTTTGTTGTAGTGTTGCTCGTCGGAGGACTTTGAGAGTAGCGGCGAACAGACTCCCTCACTCCGACTACAACTACACTACAACTAAAGAAGAAAAGAAAATGATGAAGAGGGTGGGGGAAGCTGCTGGCCAGTCGGTGACGATAGCAGCATCCTTAAAGCTAGGGTTTAAGTTTGGCTTGTTGATGAGAAAAATGGACAGCGTTTTAGTGAGAGAAAGTGTTTGTAGTTTTTATACTACACTTATTTATAATTTATTCTTTGATTCAACCATGAGACAATTTCACAGAATACAGACCCTTCACCTGGAGGGCACAACCTAACATCGAAAAGGGCGGCAATGCCAAGCTCGACTGCCCTCTTTGCAAGGTCACCTCGTCCGGCATTGGACAGTTGTACTGATGATGGGAAATGCCATATTACTTCCACATCAAACGATTAGGTAGTGGACCAACAGAATAAACATTTTATTTGTTAAGCATTTTTTTACTTGAAGATTTATTTTCTAAGTTTCAGAGTCAAACTATCATTAGGAATCAATTATCCTACTCCCTCCGTCCTAGATCAACCTTCATAGAATTTTTTTCACGGGGTTCAACAAACTTGTTTGAGTGTTAATATGTTTAACTATGTATAATAACGTCAAACAAAAGTGATATTTAGAAACTACTTACTACAACAAATTCAACAATATCACATGCCATAGTATTATTGTTTGTATATTTATTCAAACATGTGGTCAAAGTTTGATAGTCTTGACTGCCAAATAGTAAGTGTACAGTTTAATTTGGGACAGAAGGAGTATATCCTTCGCAAGAACGAATTTAAGAAGTTATTTCTTTGCAAGTTAAAAGATGTTGAGATAATTGAGTGAAGGGAGTAAAAAAATTATTGAATGACGTAGAATTATTTACTTTTTGCAAAAAAAGAAATGTTAAAATCTTAGAATAAAATAGGGAGTATGATGTATCTAAATCATTGAATATTATTTATAACTAAAGTTTCATGATTAAAGTTTAAAAAAATTAGTGTCATGCTAGAAATGGAGAAGTAGAAAAACTATTAAATCTCTGTTTACCAGGGATAAGGCCTCACATTTCTTTCCACAATCCATACATCTCACTTTTTCCTCAGATCCCACAACCACTTCTCAAGAGAAGGATCAACCATGCATACATATAAAATTAGAAAGCAATAATGCTCTGCCTCACTATGATCATCTGACTATACAATACCCAGTATATTGTCATTCATTTTCCTTTTCCCAATCTACACACTATAAGAGACAAACTATTACACATTTTCAGTAAATTTTGGCTTGAGGGTGTGAACTGCATCAGCCACAGTGATGAAGATCTTGTCTTCCCCAATCAACTGTGCAAAACTTGAAGAATGTAGTTTGTTTAGCACCACGCCCTCTGGGTTCGCAAGAACCAGCTGTCGAACAAAAACAGTTTCCCAGGTTAGATTCCGGTTCTACATCCGATTTTGAAAGCGCTTTTAGAATTTGAACTTGGAATTAATTTTTGGGACGGATGGAGTATATATTTGAGTGCATGTTGTTATGTTTCATTACCTGAACCTCCCTCTTTTGGAGACTGCTGTGTAATTCTTTCATGGCTTCAATGTCACTTGTGTCAAAATCTGTAACAGCTGCAAGAAATAACACATCTCTTTTGAATTAAACATTGATGAAAAAGTAAAAAATACCCATTGTTTTACTTGAAAAATGAAGTGAAAGCGTTTACGCGACATTGCGATTATAATAAACTGAATTGTAGGAAGCCCCTGGTGTTTTATACGCTCTTCTTCATCGGTCAACCATATTAGTATCCAGCAATGAAGATTATGGGAAACTGTTTAACTTAAATTTGCAAAATACACAGCTTCTAAAATCAGTAGGATCTATAAAAGGAACATTTTACCTCTCCTTAATATAGTTAGGAGTTTGAGAAGTCAATATCATAGCTGAATCAACCCTCAAAACTAGGAGCCCCCAAACTTTTTCAACGTCGTTATATTGTTGGATATTCCGGTACATATTGGTATCAGGAATCTGTCCGAGAATCGCAGTCCGCGGTCTCGTGTCTTGGAGGAGGATTTTAGCAAATGTTATTGAGACCTATAAATGAGGCAGGATAAGTAAAATGATCATCAGTCTTTAAAAAAGAATGAGCCCCATCTCAACAGAAGCGAAAACCACCCCAAAGAAGGCTTCCATGCAAGCCACAAAATAAAATTTATCAATCTTCCATATAAAGATTGCCTTTTCATAATCTATTAAGCTAATGACAGCCGAAACAATGATGGCAGCAAGGATGTCGTTTGCGTGTACTTGAAAAGATGGGTTATGAACATCTATGTTAAGAACATAATGAAAGACATAACAAAGTTGGAAATAGCAGTTTGGAATCCAGCCATGTAGTTAACAGCTGTTCGTGAAAATGAAACTGCAAAACAATAAGATTTTATCAGATTACAATCTGATATCTATTTTGATTGCTCTTCTTCTACTACTTTACCTGTTGCAATATAGCAGGATGTCATCGATCCAACAACGTTCATAACTCCGA
>JAULKJ010000003.1:6913576-6925930 GCA_032355405.1 Rubia balearica
CAACGAATGATGTTCCCAACAAGTGGTGCTTCTAAATCTCTAGGCAATACACCACTGTCGTTATCTCTTTCTCATGAGTACTATATCTTGACTCATGCTCTTTCAACTCTCTGCTTTCATAAGAAACTGGGTGCTCTTCCTACACCAATACCCCGCTGATTGCACGATCAGATACATCTGTGTGCACTTCAAACGGCTTACTGAAATCCGTAATCGTAACACCGGTTGAGTTGCAACCCCAGCCTTCAAAGCATCAAACTCTACCTTGCATGCATTACTCCAAACCCAAGGAGCATACTTTTTCAACAAATTCGTCAAAGGACTGACCAACTTCGAGTAGCCCTTTATAAACCGACGATGGTAATTTGCTAAGCCCAAAAATGACCTTAATTCTGCGGTCGCCACCTTCTTCTCATTCATCCTAATTTTCCCCCCACTCAGGACATGCCCAAGGAAAGTGATCTCTTGAGTACAGAACTCACATTTTTCCTTCTTGGCATATAGTTCGTTTCCCTTAGTTTATCAAACACCTTTCTTAAGTGCATACGGTGTTCTTCCAGCGACTTGGAGTAAATAACGATGTCATCCAAGTACACAACAACAAATGTGTTTAGATAATCATACACAACATCTATCATCAGGTTACAGAAGGTTGTTGGAGCATTTGTAATCCTGAAGGGCATCACCAAAAACTCATAGGACCCATAACGGGTTACAACCGTTTTCTTTTCTTCGTTCCCTTCTGCTATTCTAACGTGCCAATACCCTGCCCTCAGGTCTATCTTAGTATAAAAACGACCTTTCACAAGCCTATCAAACAAATCGTAGATATTCGGAACAGGATATTTATTCTTTACCATTAGATTATTCAAAACTCGATAATCTACACAAAATGGAGCGATCCATCGGCCTTTTTCTGGAAAAAACTAGTGCATCGTAAGGAGCCTTCGAAGGTTGTAGCAATCCACCTTCCAACAATTCATCCAATTGCTTCCGAAACTCCATTAGTTCCGTCGGGGACATACGGTAGGGGGCCTCTGTCGGTGGTCTGGCTCTCAGAACTAGTTCAATATTATGATCAGTTGCTTGTCGGGGTGGCAACTTTTTATGCAATTCAACCGGCATCACATCTACAAAATCACCAAGTAAATTTGCCACTGCCAGTGGGACATCCTGGAACACGTCTAGCTTGAGTTCAACCAGCACTGAAAGGAACGTTTTCTCGCCTTTCTCCAAGCCTTTCTTTAGTTGAATTGCTGACAGCACACCCTCAGCCTTCCTCTTCCTTCTTACCTGAATCTGCTCCCTCAAGTAGCAGGGAATGAGGGTTGGAGTTCTTTCTTCCATGATCATAAATCCACTCAAATGAGGGATTGGGTAGGCCTTATAGATACACATGAAATCCTTGCCTAAAATTATTTCAAAATCATCAAGGCACCTGAACACGGTGATGCCTATTACACCCGACCATGTGCCTAAACAGAATTCTGCATCAACTCGACCTAACACCTTCTCGGGTTGTGTATTCACAATCTTGATCTCACAATTGTGAGGAACAACATTGAACTTCAACTCTTGGGCTAACTGACCCTAAATAAAACTATGTGTTGCTCCAGAATCGAGCATCGCACTTACGGGGTACCCATTAATTGTGCCCAACACAAACAACGAATTTAAGGGGACGGAGGGACCAACCATACCTATTGTGTTCAGGAGTTGTATGGGGTCCATCCTCATCGGGACTTCCTTGGTCTCGCTCGGTTCAGAAACCGTGGTAGCGTTTACTCTTCCCTCTTTTTGTGGGCAATCACGGGCGAAGTGTGGACCACCACACTTATAACAGCCGCCCGTCTTCTTTCTTTCCTCCTTGGAGCCATCCTTCCCTTGGCTCTCCTTCTTTGGGTCCGACTTCTTGGACTTTCAGTCCTTCTTTTTCCCGTCTTTCCCTCGTTTGTCTCCAGAACTTGTGGACGAGGCCTTGAAGTCCACTAATTTTTCGGCCGCCGCAACAGGCTGGGCTAAGTTTTGCACCCCCTGCCTATGCAATTCAGACTTTGCCCAATTTTGTAGACCGTTAACAAAGGTAAACAACTTATCTGACTCCGACATGTCTATCACATCCAACATGTAGGAAGTGAAGTGAAGGCCATCACATAGTCTCGCACTGAACCCGTTTGCTTTAGTTTGTTCAGTGCCTCACGAGCAACCCACGCAGAATTGGTAGGCATGAATTGGGCCTTCAGTGCCTCCTTTAAACCGTCCCACGTGGATATTGGGGTTGCAGCACAATACATACTCCGTGTTTGCCACCAGAGTTTCGAGTCCCCAGCCAAGTACATGCTCGCTACATTCAATTGTTGGCCCGTTGATATCTTCGCGGTCCTAAAACAATTCTCTATGTCCTTGGAACTTCTGTTTCCATTGAAACACTTCGGCTCCGGTACTTTGAATACATCGACCCTTTCCGGAGCAGGACCAGTGACAAAGCCATTAACAATGGCTTGCTTCAGAAGTTTCACTTCCGCTGCCAGACTTGTCCAAAGAGGATCTTCTTCATCGCTATCCCCTTCACTATGTTCCTCCTTAGCACTTTTTCTCTTAATGTGGAGTTTTAAGAGTCTCCACATCGTGGCGAAGTGCATCCAGTTCCACCGTTACCTCTTTTGTTAAGGAACTGGTTAAATCCGCGACTTGTTTCTCCAGGACTAAATAATTTTCATCCAATTTGACAAGAGCCTCCTCCATCTTAGCCAACATGGCCTTGAGGAGATCATTCTCGAGCCTTGATCTTTTCGCTGCTTGTCGTTGACATGGTTCACGTTGCTTCGTCGTAGCACCGAACCTGTTGCTTTTTCTAGAGGATCATTCACGGTGCACGGTGCACGATTCTTTGTTCAGTATATACACCACTCTTTTCCTTTCAGTGAAATTAAAAGGTTTTTATTGAAATTTTCATTTAAATTTTTTAAAATGGAAATTATTTCTTGGACTCAACGAAAATAACAACCAATCTTAATTAAATAAACATCATGTGACGATAATAGCATATGAAAAAAATTGATATGGTAAAACTACATATTACAATAAATCTAACAATATCTTATATGATAATATCATTGCTTATATATCTACTCTCTGTTTAACTAATTATAACACACTTCTTTTAGCCAATTTTCCTAGAGCATGATTAACCACTAATTTTTTATACATATGCTAACTGTATGTACAATTTTGATATTTAGAAAGTATGTATTATGAAAAATCCAATGGTATCTCGCATGATTATATTACTACTTATATAAATATAAAATTTACGGTCAAATGTGATTTTAAAAAGTTGATTGAAAAAAGTGTCAATATTAGTTGAACCGGAGAGAATATTTAAACATATTGTCAAAGTTTGACAACTTTGATTGGAAAAAGAAATCTTGCAAGTTTGTGAGGGATACATGGAGTAATTAGTTTATCCAATACATAATAATGATTATGTTTTTCTACTAAAATAAATGGTTCAGTGACTGTAATTTCAGTTTAGCTTTCATCAAATTTAGAATTAACATAGGCATTTGAATTAGTTCGATATAGTGTTAGCTAAATTCAGAATTTTAAGTGAATTTAGAGTTCACATTAATTTTTCTTATTCCGATCAAGGACTTAGGTAAAGAGTTGCCTCGAAGTAACCATGTTCTGGAATCCGAACAATGAAGTACGGACTCCAATTCCCAACTGAAGAATCCATGAAAGCTTCTGGGCCTCAGCTGGATAATGCAAAAGCTTCTGGGCAGCCTGTGCACCTTCCTAACACAGGCCAGATCAATTTCTAGACTTCTATAAGACTATAAGTGTACTCATATACTCCCTCTCTCCCATCTCTATTTTCACAACAATTATTATTACGCTGTTCAAGAAATATGCTTGATCGTTAACATATTTACTTACGTATAATAATGACAAAATACTTAGAAACTACTTGTTACTACGAATTGAACAATATCACATACGATAATATTGTTGTTTTTATATCTATTCATATATGCAATCAAACTTTGATAGAAAATAGTGTAAAAAAAGCAAGAGTGCAAATAGAGTTGGGACAGAAAGAGTACTATTGATGAGGAGAGATTCTTTAAAATGATACCCACTTTTAATCGAAATTCATAGTTTGGTACTTAAACTTTAAAATTGTTCTTTAAAGGTACCCATTTTTTCATTTATATCTCAAATCGACAAAAGGTAGGTACCAATTTGGATTAAAACTGTGCTATAATAATACTCACTTTTAACTAAAAAAATACATTTTCGGGACATTAATGGGAAAAATGGATACCTCTTAAGAACAATTTTTAAAATAAGCTACCAAACTGAGAATTTCAAGTACCATTCTGGACATTTTCGTTATTGATTAGCATCATTTTTTTAAAAATCTTTACGGAAATTCTAATAATACTCCATTTGTTACTAATTAAATTACACACTACTATATGTCAATTAACAATGACTCCCTATTTAAATAAATATATAACCAATAGTATGATTATATACTTAATGATTTTGTTGGAATCTGATAACTTCATTTCCACCAATGTTTTGTCTCATTCGGACAATTTAATTTAACGTTATTGGCCTCGTCCAATTTCCCTTTTGACACAAAATAAATACACACCATAGTACGACTTTTTTTAACAGATAAACCCTCCATTAATGTTAGACAGAAATCTAAAATTTCAACCATATATATACCAGAAAAGGAAAGAGAAATTTAAAAGGAGTAGTGTAGTGAAGGAAGGGAATCCAAACTGTTCTGTAATGAAAAAGAATCAGCATAAAGTCCAATGTCACTTTTTGTAAAGCACAATTGTAAGCTTTTAATGTCCAAGTCATGAACAAGTAACCGGAAGGATACATTTTCAGTTTAAAAATTCATGATTAAAAATTAAGATTAAAGTTTTAAAAACCTCTTGACATGCACAAGATCCATTCTAACCTTGTTCACTGGAAATCAAATCTAACCTTGTCCAACCTCAGACAAGTTTTTTAATTAATTAATCACCAAATCCAGCAACAATGAACATTATATATTTCATCCAATCCTATCTTATGAATTCTATCTTAAAGGAATTTGAAGGTCCCATATTGAGAGTGCATATAAACACCACTGAATTACGACATGCAAGGTTCATGAACAAGGAAAAGAATTCATGCTATGCACCCAATTCCCAAAGATTTTAGCACATTGATCCATTAAGAAGAGATTCCAGTAGTGTGCAACTAATCCTGGAAAAGCATATATTAAGCACAAAGAACAAGAGACATTTGACAAACCAGCACAAACAAAACTTATAACATGTTGATAAGAAGCATCTTTTAACTGTGTTAAGGTATGGGATATAATAGTTATATTTTTTATTTAAAAAAAAAAAGATCAAAAGAAGTTCTGTGGGAACCCATTTTTTGTGGCCTTAAGTGGAAAGAATAAACGAAAAATTCTTGACTTGAGAATACGACCCTCTGTTTGAGTTATGATTCCCAAATTCTATTCCATGGAATCTCAACTTTTTCATCCCCAATCTAACAATATTCTTTCAAGAGAATTGCATTCCGTGGTCATTTCTATCTCTTTCCCAAACAATTAATATTTCATTTCCGTTCCAACCAATTAGGTTATCTACACTACATCAACTACTAAGCTTTTATCTCTCTATATGATATCCATGAGGTCCGGCGATGTTACATTATGTCTATTTAATTTTTTAAAGTCCCATTCCCAATCTCTATAATTCTTCCCTCGCCTGTTTAGTTTCTTGTTGATATTGAAGGTTTTCTATTAGTTGAAACATAAAAGGGTCTTCTACCTACAAGTCTAAACTATTTAGAATCTATATCTTTCATTTCTTTTATTTATTAAGGCAACCTCTCCTCTACTATGTTTTCAATAGTTTCATTATAAATTCCATCTAATCTAACTTGTAAATGTACCCGTCCATTCATCACAACTTTTCATTCTAGGTTCATATTCATATATATAATCTTCTGACACTCTGAACCATAAAACACTTATTGTCTGGGCTGGTTGGCCATCTCTGTGATTATGATTCTAACACACATGGCTCGGTGGTAGTGTGTTCCTTTCCAAAGAATTTGATCTCTCTGCTATTCTTTTAGAGTTAGCTTATATTAACAAAACGTCCCCTAAAAAAGGTAAGGCAGAGTACAACAAATATGAAAGAACAGTTCCCCTCCCTCTCCTACCCTGCCCTACCTCCCACACCTGGCCTACACCTAAAATTATGTTCTATTCTTCTAGTAAAGTGGAGAATATAAGTTATTCACCAAGACTTGTACATGAAGTGAGGACAACAAATGATTAGAAGTTGGGGGGGTTCTAGTGGTAAAAAAGCTATAAAGAAAATTTCCTCAAAGTCGTACACACACACAAGCTCCAACGGGAGAGGGCTGTGTGCTTGTGGCATTTTGGCAACATCAAGGAAAAGGCAACTGAAGTAGTAGTAGTAGTACTTTACATGTACCGTTACTGGAAAGATTTAGAGATAATGGTCCTGCATATCTAACATGACATGAAAGTTACGTCCATATATCTTTATTCTATCTATCTTAATTACTTTTTTACATCAGGGATTAGAGAAACATATCACATTCGTCTAGTTGATCAAAACCAGCATCATCATGCACAAACAGTATTCGGGGTGAAAAAAAGTTCATATTGAGTATATTTATCCTTTCCCTTTTTCTTGACAAAAATGGGAGATTAATTTCTAGCCGTTGATGGTTCGGGAAGAGCACTACCTGGTTAACGATTAATTACTAGCCCCTGATCTCTATGGTACTGGTATATATGAGGAACTTATGGCAAGGAATCCTTCTCCAGCTGCTTCTATTCATGTCTATCCACATGCCAGCCAAACCATAGAGAGGAATTTTGCTTTTTTAAACTTTACCAAAAGGCTTGTACAGATTCTCCTGAACTGCATAAAATATCCTACCCTATCAGAATCTTTTGATATATATTTCCCTAAAAAGTATTATGGAGAACTGTTATGAAGATATTATAAGATCAAGATTAGATGGATAGAGATTATGTATTTAAATTGTTAATCTTAAAGGCTAGCAAAACCTAAAAGGCCTTCACATATTTTTACAATTTTAAGCATGCATGCATGAGTTATGACCACCATACAACCGTGTTTTTACCAAGCTGATAATCAGGGTGTTATGGTTTTTAATAAATAAAAAAGTACATATACTAGACGACTCAGGCAAGGATGCGCATGGTTGATCTTATTTCTTGTTTGGTATGCTAATTGCCAGGCAAACTTATTCTGCACTAGTATGGTCTTGTTTACTTCCTTGTTTTTTATTGATGAGAAGCTGATTTTATTCTTCACATTATGCATGTTCCATACATTTTCATTCTTCATAGTAGACACCACAGAGCATTTATTAATACAACATCAACATGGCCAGAAATATTAATCAATCATGAAAAAAAAACACAATATAACAAATCTCAGTTATAACTGATCAAGCAATAAATCTTGTAATCAAACTATCAAAGGCAAATCTTCTTTTTATGAAATATGCCTCTAAACAAAATTCTACATATAAAAGTAAATATGACTACACTTGTGCAGAAATAAACTGCCATGGAAATGCCTATGTAATTACCAGGAATATTTGTTGCAGGCACAGTTAAGATTTCTTTCTTTTGATAATCAGGCAGAATTATTCAAGTTGATGGAGGTGAGAATAAACTATCCAATCATATATGTACAAGCTTTATTACTATGACAAGTAGGCATTTAAAAGGATTACCATAACATAAACAAGTAATAAAAGGATTCTTATACTGCAAGAAGCATATATAGATTCATACAGGAGTATATGCAATGCCAATTAAAACAAGGTCAAGGGAAAATAACTGATCAGCTACCTGTTTGTGAGTTGTCAGGCTTTCCATCAAATGCAGTATGAAAGCAAGTACAGTCTTTTACTTAATAATTTCCCTGCCATTGGGGGGGTCCTATAGGTCCAATAGCTCGAGGTTGGTACCGATACGTATGCCTCTTGGAGAATGGAAAAGTTTTCACCGGTCCCGCCTCTGCAGTATTTTAGTTCTGTGTAGGCTGAATAAGTTCCAAACTTACTGAAGGAGACAAAATGGAATGAGTTCCTTGTTCCAATCCCCCCCTTCAAACAAAGTGAAAGTGAAGAATCTCTCCACTATACCTTTCCCTGGCTATCATAATATTGTTGGTACTCTAATTGAAAGGTTTGTTTTAGATGGTTAATGGTTACACTAAACTGAAATCAAGGAAGTTTAACGAGCAGTGTGACAGTGTCTAGCAAGAATGCATAATAAAAATCCGGACACTGGAACCAAAGAAAAACATGGTTAAATATGTTTTGAAGCAAAATAATCAGGAATATACAGCAAGAGGTCAACATAATGCACAAAACAAGGACATATAATGCAACCTCGTTCTGAGCATTGCTCCTTCATGGAATGAACTAAGTGGATTAGACAAAAAGGAACCAAGTCTCATTCCAATAATGTCCTCAAATACTGACATGAAGAAGCCTCTCCCCCACCATTTCTTTCCATTATCATTGTTATTTTTCTCATCATTGCTTCTTCTATGTATCTAATGCCAAGTTCTAGATGCTCTAGTCAACAGAATCTTCCTTGAGAAAGTGAAGATGGCTTAGAAGCCTTCAGGACATCATACATAGTGGATTCTTCTAGTCAATATCAAAAAAATTAAATTCCACTGGCAGTTCTGAGAATAAGGTTCCAAAAGTTTGCCTCAAGCGAATACGAATTAACGTGGAAAAAATAGCCTGGGGGATCTATTCTTGTACCTATTGTAAGGTGTCGAGAGTTTGACAAATTATGGTACTGAGGAATATTGAATGGCAAACCTGCTGTCTTAAATTAGAAGAAGTTGCATAGAGGGGACCCATAAATGCAAAGACCTGCAAGGACAAAATCTCTTTTGTAGTCATTGGAGAGATTATAGATTGGGTCCAACCCTTGCATGGCCCTGCTCAATATTCTATGCCTCAGTTGAACTTGGACCCCTCCACCAGACCCTCTCCCTTCATCCTCAGTTGTTTATAAAGAGATCCCCTTCACATCCTCAAACTGTGAGAAATGGTTTAAGAGGAACTCAGATAGTAAGAGGTGTTTCCAATACCATCTTTTATCAAGTATCAGGGCTCAAGTTAATATTGTGCTACATACTTCAAACTCATATTTCATATTTCAGATTTCAAGCATCAAGGCATATTGGTGCAAGCAATAATAAACTTTACAGGTAACTTACGCAGTTTTTGTTAAATAAGATCGTATCTTTCTGTGGTTGAAATGAAGCTAATGGTAGATTTTCGCCTTGTTGGCAGGGAGATGTATCATCACCACCATCAACTAAAGGGCCTTCATCCTTCCTCAAGAATGACCCTTCCTCCTGAAAGGCACCTGTTCCTGCAAGGTGGAAATGGCCCTGGAGATTCAGGTCTTGTCCTTTCAACTGATGCAAAGCCAAGACTAAAATGGACTTCAGACCTTCACGAGCGGTTCATAGAAGCAGTTAATCAACTTGGAGGGGCAGACAGTAAGAGCACACAACAATTAGAATTTAAACATTCTCAAAGTATTTACCATGTTCACCACCTAACTCATATCACTATATTTGTTTCAGAAGCAACTCCAAAATCAGTTTTGAAGCTCATGGGAATTCAAGGGCTGACCTTGTATCATTTAAAAAGTCATCTTCAGGTAATGGGATGATCACAGTGGCATTCAATAATATTCTTAGATATCATTATCAAGCGTAGTGTTATAGCCTGGTTCAAAGAAATTTAACACATCATCATCAGAATTTGATGAACAGAAAACAAGTCCCCGTAGTCTCTAAATATGCTTTCCCATTCTTGTTGAAGTTAGGGTAGAACCAAACTAACATCTAAATATGTGCTGGCAGAAATATAGACTTAGCAAGAATCTCCATGGACAAGCAAGCAATGTAGCCAACAAAACAAGTAAGCTTCTTTTAACAAAAAATTGTTAAAAATACTGTCTAACAAATGTCTTGTCAAGAGAAAATAGTAACATCCCATCCCAATTATTGCAGCCTCAGGAGAAAGGATACCTGATGTAAATCCAACTCATGCGAATACTCCAAGCATTGGACCCCAGACAAATAAGTAAGTGCTGCGAATTATCATGTTTTTTTAGCTTACATAAATCAGTTATTCTACAAATGTGGTCTGATGAAGACATCCTGTACACAGAAACATACACATAGAAGAAGCAATAGAGATGCAGATCGAAGTGCAGAGAAGGCTTTACGAGCAACTCGAGGTAAACTTTTCACTAAGCAAGAATACACGCTATATGTTTTACACCCTCTTACCTCTTTACGAATCACTGAAGATAAAACACCAAACTAGGAATAATTTGAACATCAACCTAGGAAAAGAAATGCCTGATTTTGTGATTATTGGGTCTTAGAATTTTTTAGCTGGGACTTAAGGCAGTCTCTAAACTGATATAGGTGCAACGTCACTTACAGCTCCGTATAGAAGCTCAAGGCAAATACTTACAGGCAGTGCTTGAGAAAGCACAGGAGACACTTGGAAGGCAGAACCTAGGACCAGTGGGTTTAGAAGCTGCCAAGGTTCAATTGTCTGAACTAACAAAAGTTTCCAACCAGTGCTTGAACACAACATTTTCAGACATGAAAGATCTCTCTGGTCTATACCCACAGCAACAAACACCCCAGCCCACAGATTGCTCAATAGAAAGTTGCTTGACCTCATGTGAAGGGTCCAGCAATCAAATGGCAGTGAAGCCTCTTAATTTTACAAGAGCCCTGGATTTCAAATACATCAACAATGAAGCCAGCGTACAGCATGCTGAGCGGAGATGGTGTGGAGACATCAAAGAGAAGAGAAAGTTCCTGTCAACAATGGATGAGGAGGAAACTGATAAGGTATTCGCTGCTGATATGAATGGCAGCAACCTTTCAATGAGCATAGGGCTGAAAGGAGGCAGTTGGGGTGGCGAATGCCATGGATACTTAGAGAAAAGAGTAAGAAGCACAGAGAATGGCCTCAAATTCTCCGACCAAAATGGTTCCACCACAACAGAGAAGCAGAAACCACAATTCTTCGCTCATAAAATCGATCTAAACACTGAAGACAACACTGATGCAGCTACAAGGTGCAAACAATTTGACCTAAACGGTTTAAGCTGAAATTGAGGGGGAGGATGAACTCAAGAGTCAAGTCACCCTACCCAATGTAAGATTATCGCTCTGATTTTGATTCAACCAGAGTTCGACAACAAAATTTCACCCTAAATTTCCACCTACCTGATTAATGGTGATGTATGCTATGAGTGCAATCAGTTATTACAAATATACAAAGCTTGAATATCGAGAAATCCTTTGCAAAAACAATAATGAGTCCACAATCTGTGTATACAGAAAACATTCAGCCACTCCCTACAGCTGCTAGTACTAGATGCACAAAATTTCAATCAATTGCTTTCACTTATCATATTATTATCAGGTAACCTTCGAATCTATCAATCAACTAAACTCGAGGTAAAATCATTTAACCAAAACAGTAATAGCTGAATTTTACGAGCCTCCTCTTCGTTCTAACATATCTGAAAAACACAATGATATTAAATTCTATCGAAAATGCAAAAAATGGCGCACACAAAGCCAGCATTCATATGCTAATACAAGTCGACCACGTCATATCTAAGCAATTAACAGTATCACGTCGAATTGATAAAATATGAAGCGACGAACATTATGCACTCACCAGCCGCGGATGAGGGGGATTTTCCGTTTGGGATCCATGTGAATTGTGATCATCTACTGGTGGTGGATATTTTATGAAATACATACAGCACAGTAAAACTACCAAGGGGGACTTTTTGGGGATGGCCTCGCGATGCTCGCGCCAATTTGCTGCTTTTGTGTTTGATGCTAAGAACGACGTCGCTTCATTGGTAATGGATTGAAAGCCCAAATTTCATTCACCCCTTCAAAGTTGGCCCGCATTTAACGCACTAGTCTGTTAACTGAATTCAAGTTTGGGCCACTTCAGGATGGCCTAAATATTTAAGTAAAAAGATATGAGACCGTCTTACCATAACTTATGGTGAGACAAAGTACAAACTAAAGTTTTACAAAATTATAAAAAGTACTCCATATCATTCCAATATTTATATAATTGTATTTAAACCCTCCGTCTCACCATAAAATTAGGTGAGACCGTCTCACCCAAATCTTTGTAATAAATTAATTAATACCTACTTCTTAT
>JAULKJ010000003.1:6985719-6997126 GCA_032355405.1 Rubia balearica
CAGAGAATATGAAAGTGATACAGGAACTATAAGATCATCTGTAACTGGAAAATAAAGGCTGGAGAGACTCAACAGCAACAACAATTAGGCCTATAATTTAGTATGTGTGGAAATTCAATTAGAAACTTTTCATCAATTACATGCCCATGGAATCTGCATAACTTTAGAAGTTACACACAATACTAAAGTGTGACATGTATGAAAACTAATATAACATAAATACAATGAAGAGGTGAACCAATAATGATGCCTAGAGGAAACATTTTGAAAGAGCATGGTAATTGAAAGAATTTGTCTACAGAGGAGCTACATGGCATATGATGAAAAAAAATAAGTTTTTTACCGTGATTATATCTGAGATACCACGAACTCCTTGGCGAAGGATATCATCAGCCAAGTTAAATGCTTCTGTCACGGGGGTGGATGGGGAAACTGCGGTAAGTAATTTGTCATTTGGAATGACTATCAACGTATCCACATTCTCTCTCAAACTAGCAATTCCTTCTTGTGCCTGAAGAGCTCTTTTACGACCCTCGAAAGAGAAAGGTGTTGTAACAATTCCAACGGTCAAGATCCCCATTGCTTTAGCAATTCCAGCTATTATAGGAGCCGCACCAGTACCAGTTCCTCCACCCATTCCAGCCTGCAGATAATGACAAGAATTGTAATTTGAAAGAACATGAGAAGTCTTTTTTTTTGGTACCGGGGCACTGGAATGGTCTGTATCTGCACAAAGTGCATCTTTCTAAATCATTAGCGAGGAACATTTCTCTCACTCTACCAGCCTAATTATACATTGCAATTTGTTTAAGGTGCATTAGACTAGGCTAAGAATTGAGTTGAAGGAAAACTAATAAGGGTACCCTAAAACTGCGAAGGACACATAGTATTAATTAGATAACAACAGAGAATGTAACCGAAGTGTCATGTGAATAGAGAATTATATGAATCTTACAGTGACAAAAACCATGTCTGAGCCATAAACAGCCTCCTCAATTAATTCTTTACTTTCCTTAGCAGCATTGGTCCCAATCTCCGGGTTCCCACCAGCTCCTAGTCCCCTAGTAAGATCTTGACCAATTTGTAAGCGATGCTCTGGAAACACCGGTGACATCCTCATCGCCTGAATGTCAGTGTTAACAATCCAGAACTCCACACCTTTCATAGCACTTTCAATCATCCGATTAACTGCATTCGATCCACCGCCCCCAACACCAATCACCTTGATCTTCGCCTCATTATAATTATTTGGAATCGTCGGGTCTCTTGAGCTCTCAGGGACATTTCCAATAGAGTTATCTTGGCGGGGGTTGGGTATAGTATTGGTTCCCTCTCCTCTAAGCATCGAAATTTCAGGATGCAAATTCAGAAAAGGATCTTTACTATACTGGTTCACACTATGCGAATTTGTTGAACACTTGATCTGAGTGGAAGCAGAACTTCCAGCCGTTGGGATAACACCAAGAAATCCATTCTTCTCATCAACCATTTTCAGGGACCCTACTCTTCCTCCAAGACCAGTCAAAACCCCCATTGAAGTTCGAAAATCGCAGGTACTAAAACACGAAGGCAGTGTGCAGGCAGCCATGATAATAAACCTAGATGTCTAACTCTGAATAATTAACCTAGAAGTCTCTTTCACCACCTGGAATGCAGTAAAAAACCCAAAATTACACATTCAAGAACCTCTAAGCTTAAGAAACACCCTAAAGCATACACTTTCCAGCCAATTCAGCCTGCAATGTAGAACAACAATGAACAATACCCAGAATTTGGCATTCAGAAACGTCAAATAATACACCCGCAATGGAACAAAAAGATGGAATCTTTATGATACCCAGTAAAGACAGTAACTCTGGACCAAGAATTAATGCAAGTTTTCAGACAACGAAAGACCTAAAAATTCATAATGTCAAGCAAACAGAACCTAGGAGGAATCGAAAAGAGTGAGTTATTGGAGTGAAATGTAAGAGATAGGGGGGAGACCTGTGGAAGCTGCGCCGCGCTCGTAAAATGGAGTGGCAATTCCAATTCTTGGAAGCATTTGCTGGGAAAATGGCCAAAAAGAGTGTTTTTTCTTTAAAATTCACAATGGGGTTTTGGTTATCCACTTCACTTTACTACTCCAATGAACCAACGAAACACTGTGTATTTCGTTAAGTACACTTTCTTTTTAGAGTAGATACACTCCAACTATCAAAATGCAAACTTTATGATAGGAAGAAAGGGTGATTTATTTCCCCCATCTAAATTTTGAATAACTTACTCACTCATCATTGAACTTCATGATATTCAATAGTTAATGTATCATTCACATTCGCTTTATCCATCAATCGTTTAATTTGATCTTCAACTTAGTTGATAACATGGATGAAATTATAATTATAATATTGTTTTATGTACTTTTGTGTGTTAATTCTTTATGTTAGTGATTTTAGTATGTTAAGGTGATAATATATTGACAAGTGTACATAACTACCATGAACCACCTCATTAAAATAAATTGTTGAGTGAAAATCTAATAATTATATACACTTGTGAATATTCTACTAATCCACCACCTTAGCATATTAAAATTGCTAACATAATTTTTTTCTTACATTCTGCTCAAGGAGGGATCAAATTTTATTGATGGACCCATTTGTTGAACGTAGCTAATTAATATTCTAGTATAATAGTGAGTATTACACTCTATGCTTAAATGTTTTTCTAACCTTACCTTTAGACTGAAAGTGCCAATATAACCCTACAAAACGAGAAAGTGCCAAAATAACCCTAACTTTATGATGTATGTGTCAATCTAACCCTGAGAGCTATTGACTTCAATAGTCAACACTGGAACTGACCGGATTTTAAGGAAATGATGAATTTACCCATGAATTAAAAACAAAGAAATAAGAGTCTTTTCCTTTTTTTTAATTCAAGGGTCAAATTATTATTTCCTTAAAATCTAGACAATTCTGATGTTGACTATTGGAGTCAATGGATTTCAGGGTTAGATTGACACATACATCATAAATTTAGGGTTATTTTGACTCTTTCTCATTTTACAGGGTTATATTGGCACTTTCAGACTAAAAACGGGATTAGAAAAGCATTTAACCCTCGAAGAAACGTAGAATTGGTTGGGACTTTCAACACCGTTAATGACCCTATCTTGTGTTAAAATACAGCAAACTGATGAAGTATTTGATTATTTAATTAGACAAGATTTGGGGAAATTGAATTTAATTAGAATAATATGAAGTTATGAGTTTATACTTAACATATTTGAGTTTTGATTAGAAACATTACATATTTAGAGTAACACGTACAACTTATATGTAGACAACTTATATGTACAACTTACATATTTATAATCAAATATTTTGATTTATGTAGGTCCACTCTAATCATCCATTTAAAAGATGTCATATATACTTGTTTTAAAATTTGTTCAAAAAGCAATTAGAAAGTTCAAAGTGGAACGGAGGGAGAATTAGATAAGAGATTTCAAATTTAGAGGTGAATAAATTAGTATTTATGATTCGGGGTCTGACTTAAAATCCATGTTGAAGTTCAGGGACTGAACATGCAGATAATAAAACACTTGAAACCCTCACCTTCCTCGACGAAACGGAGACCTTCTCCGCCGCTCTCTTTACCTTCTTCTCCGGCCGGCGTGTTCCCCTTCCCTCCCCCTCCAGCTGCTCTAATTTTGCTTCGATTTCGCTGAACTTTTCTTACAATCGCTCTAATTTTGCTTCTACGTGTGAGATCGGACATGATTTTGTTAGGCTTGAGCGAAAGCAGGCTTGACACAGTTTTGTTCGGTGTGAGCATTTGGTATTTCCATCGCCGCGTTAAAACGTTTCGAAGTCTGCTTCCAATATAACATATTGATGCAGCAAAACAGGTTTCCAATATCATATAGCGAAGCAGTAAAATGAGTTTCCAGAGAAGCATGGTTTCACAAATGTAACCGGACGTTTGCTGTGGCTTCACCGTCGGGTGTTCGCAGCCCGACATAACATTCAAGTAGAACTCAAGTTTTCAGGAGTTTGCACAATATTGTGGATTTGTGGTTTGGGCTATAATGTTTAAAACTAAATACTCCGGGCGCTGATGTATCCTCAAAGTATTTTTTTTTTTGATTTGATACAAAAGCCAAACTCTAAAAAGTGGACATCAAATATAAATACTTAAAAATCATATTAAATTTGACATTCCTAAACATCCATTAAAGATAACAAAAAATACACATCAAATTAAAATAATTAAATATCAAATAAAAACAATATAAAGACAGATTAAAATAGTTAAACATAAATTAAAATATGAACCAAATGTGACACTAATATCAAAAATAAAATATTATAATTAAAAAAAAATCAATTCATTGAAACATCAATACATCCATTGAATAAAAGTATAATAAAAAATATCGATATTAATTTTTAAAACATCTCACTGAAAAGTTAATAAATCAATAAAAGTGAAAAAGTAAGTTTAAAATAGAAAATTGAAAAAAATTCGTAAAACAACGAATTATGCACAATTATCGCAGAGTTTGGTTGGAACATTAAATACTTGAAATGAAACATTAAATTTGTTGATGTGTGCAACAATGTATGAACACTTATATCATGAGAAAAATAAAACATCAGTATTAAAATTGAAAAAAAAACATTTCACACTATTCAAACATCAAGAATATACTACCTCTGTTTCGTTGGATGTGGCACCATATGTTTTAGGTGGTTGGATTTAGATGAATTAAATGTATGGATGAAATTGAATTTAGAAAAAAAAAAGTAAAATGAGTGGATGAAATTGAAAAAATCTTTCCATAAAAGGAAAGCGTGTCAAATTCACAAAAAAAAGTGTCACATCCAATGAAACGGAGGGAGTATTGAATAAAAAACTATTAGTTGAAAAAAAGAAGAAGAAAGAAACATCAATATTAACTTTTAAAATGACATGTTGAAAAACTAAGGCATCAACCAAAGTGAAAATATAAATTCAAAATTAAGATGTTAGTGTCAAAATAAGCAAAGCAAAGTGTCAAGAATATAACTTATAAACACAATATTTACATCAAAAGATCAAAACTTAATTTTAAAACACATAATTTTAGCAAAAAAAATTTTCTGTAAAAAGATCACATTAATTGGTTAAAATGTCAAGTATTGAAAATGAAATATCAAATTTGGTAGCAAAAACCCGCGCATTGCACGAAAATGAGGAGAAAAATATCCGCAAATTTCTATGACGTCCCAAATTCATGACCTGCAAGATTTTTATGACTTGAAATCAGCAATCCCCCAATTATTTATGCCCAGCACCCAAAAAGTGGTAATTGCACCCTAAATCCCTAATTCCTCTCTAAAACCTTCTTAAATAATATTTAAAACTCCATCTCTAATTAAATTTCATAATATTGAACATTAATGTTCGGTTTCACTGCGAGACGGTATCGCGCAAGAAACATAAGACCGTCCCCTTTGCTTCTTCTCGTGATGAATCTGAAAGGAACTCAGTTATTGCAAGATTCTGAGATTGAAAAAAAAATAGAGTGCATTCATGCAGTCCAGTTTTTTGTTTAGTGCATATATGTTCCTTTTTTTTGAAAGTGCGCATATATTCCTCCCAATTTTTGAAGAGTGCACATATAACTCTTCCATTTTTCAAAAGTTCACATATATGAGTCCTTATTCCCAAAGATCGGCGTTTAGAAAACTACGGTGTATGTGTGCACAAACAAAAAAGTGGGTATATGTGTATTTTTGAAAAAAAAAAGGGGTATATGTGCTCTAAACAAGAAATCGAAGGGCAAGAATGCACTTTACTCAAAATTAAATATATTAAGAAAACATTCATTACATCGAGCTTTGTTTTCAAGAGAACTGATATTAAAATGTCAAAGAAACATAGTGTTAAATTACTGCCAAAAAAATGTTAAAAATTACAATACAATTATTTGAAATTACTGAAAATTTATGGTAAAATGAAAATAATATAAAATTACTAAAAAAGCATAAAACTATGAGGCCTCTTAAATATTTGGCGCCCTGGGTGACTGGGTCTACAACCTTCGGGCGGCTCTGGTTATCCTGTTTCCCTTCCAGCCGGCTATCCTCAGACAATCCGCCTATTGTCCGGAATGGAAAAGGCTTTTGCATCCCGCCATACACAAATCTTTAACAGTCTCATTTGGTTTCTCCAAAAACGAGACTCTCTACCCTTCTCTATTTGTGACACACTTACCGTATTGGAATTTTTTTTAAATGATCATTTCTTGCAAGATTCTTTCAATTTCATCCATCCATTCTACTTTTTAATTTCTACATTCAATTTCATCTACTCATTTTTTCACCTAAATTCAAGAGTCTAAATCTAATGTGTCACTTTTAATGAAACGGAGGGAGGGAGTACCTTTTCAAGTATATATATAATCTTGCCCTAGCCACCCAATTTGACCCTATCCAAAAATTGATCAGTTTAAAAGTTAAGGTCCTGATCATAATTCATAATCAATTAACTGGTTAATTTTAGTGATAACCATTCGCTTTTCAGCACTCGAAAATGGCTAGAGTATATTGTATCTTGTGGAGTGTGATGGTAGCTTTTACCCATTTTGCCTTGGCTTCTGACCCCAAACTTCTCCAAGATCTTTGTGTTGCGGATCCCCGCAGCCCAGGTACCCATTAATTTATTGATTCACCATATTCATTTTTTCCTCAATATTTTCTTAATTTGTAATGAATTATTTGCTTCAAAACCACTAGTAAAGCAATTAGTAGAGGAAACTAGTTTAGCGAAAGTTTATACCAGCTACATTGAACTTGAGTCCAATCATTTTGCAAGAAGAAATTAATTCTATTAATCTACTCCCTCCGTCCCACTCTAAATTATTTATTTACTTTTTGAGTGTCAAATTTTATAAACTTTGACCCAGAATAAAAATTAATATATAAATAATAAATATATCATGTGAGATATTGTTAGATTTGTCTTAGCATCTATTTTCTAAATATCAATTTTTTATGCGCCATGATTGTAAGTAACTAGAGATATTGATAGTCAAACACGCTCATAGAAAACTGTAAAAAAATAAATAAGTAATTTAAAGTGAGATGGAAGGAGTATCTATCACTGCTACAAACTAGAGATATTGTAACACTTTTCCAGCAGCAATTATTAAAGTGTAAAATATTTTTAAAAGTGTTACTTAAATTAAACCTTCGAAATTTTTTACCTACATCATGGAAAGATCGTCAATTAAAGTAATACTTGTAGTCCGAGTAGTGTCCAAAGCAACACTTTCAAAGTTTTACGTTAACTTTACATTGTAGTATTTTATGACCGATGATTTTACAAATATAAAGGCCACTTCTGTTCTTCCAAAATAATTTTCTTTTAGTGAAAGTAAACGGCTTTGCATGCAAGAAGTCGAAGAACGTTGAGGCTGATGACTTCTTCTACCGCGGCATCAACATCCGTCCCAACACCACAAACCTCTTCGGCTCAACCGTCACGCGACTATCCGTGCTTGAATTTCCCGGCCTAAACACTGTTGGCGTTTCAATGGCGCGAATCGACTACGCACCATCAGGAATCAACCCTCCACACATTCATCCGAGGGGCAGTGAAATCCTCACTGTTCTTGAGGGCAAACTCCGGGTTGGATTCGTTACGACGCTTCCCTCTCGATTTTTCACAAAGGTTTTGGAAAAGGGAGATGTGTTTGTGTTCCCTATAGGGATGATTCATTTCCAGAGGAATGTGGGGAGGGGAAATGCTGTGGCAATTAGCGTGCTGAGCAGTCAGAATCCAGGCATTATGAACATTCCGAGAGCTCTTTTTGGATCTGATCCCTCCATTGAGCTTGATGATCTTGCCAAGGCATTTGCCATGGATCCCGAAGTTGTCAATCATATCAAGGAAAAGATGTAAACAAAGAGACTATTACTAAAATTTGTTTATTTGTTTTTTTAAAGTTAATTTTTTTAAAATTTTACTCTAAATTTCTGCTAATATATACTATTCCCTGTAATAAAAATATCATGTGTGATCTTGTTAGATTCATCTTGATATCTTGTTTTTTAAATTTTTTATTCAAAAATATTATACATAGATAAAAATATTGATGAGTAAACATGATTATTGAAAATCGTGGAAAAAAAGAGAGCAGTGATGGAGTGAGTACTTAATTCTGATTATCCAGATCCGTATCAAAAGAAAACTCTGTTTCGTACGTAATTTCCAAAATGACATGCTGCATTTCTTAAGTTTATAAAATCAATTGCTTAACTTACAATTTAAACACCACACTTTTAATTTAAACATTGTACAATACGTTACAAGTTTAACATGTAATAAAACATACTTGAATGTGTAAAAACAAGAATCATGATATGTGATATGAATGTCCTTATGAAAATTTTCGATTGCCGAATTTTGATAATTTCTTGACAATAATAAAGGAAATCTTGCCCAAAACCCTAACATCATCTGCACAACTTGCTCACTAACTAGCCCGCAGGATTAGCTCACAAATTGACGGGTATTGATACTTAACTAACTAGCAGGATTAAGAACCAATTAAAACGCACGCGAGCAATTTAGTAAAACTCAAAAATTTGAATATTTGATTGATAAGAATGGTGAATAAAATCGTGAATAGCCTCCCCTATTTATAGGGTTAAGGTTCGGCCAACCCTAATCAGAAACACACCAAATCCAGATTTATGACAGCTTTTAAAAGGTAAAACCATATCTGACCATAATACCCAATTTAAAAAGAGTATATGGCCGAATTTATTCAAGCTATGTTTTGAATAAATAATGCCTTATCTAATCTACCAAATCTAATTCTAGTCATATTAGAACTGAATATTGTAAACCCTAATTAAACTCTTTTATAGTTGCCAGGCAAAGCAATCTTGTAAGAAATGTCATTTACACGTTCTAGTACTTCAAAAAGACCATCACCACGCTGAATTAATTTTATATTTTCAACCATTCGGAAATCATTTCTTGTGCAAATGCAGCAAAAACTTGTCCAATAGTTCGAATCTCACCAGTTTATGGCCCTGATTTGCATTCTTCACATTCTGAGCATTTGTATGTTGAATCCTAAAGCGCACCTTGTCGTGTATTTTTTAAACAAAATCAGCCTTCTTTTCTCCATTAAGGTTCCTAAATTTTTTTAAAATTGAAAGGAATAAGATCAAGAGGTGTAATAGGTAGGAAACCACAAACAATTTCAAATGGATATTTTAAAAAATAGTGGAATGAATAGTGCTATTATAAGCAAAATATGCTATCGATATGCACACTTCCCAATTCTTCAAATTCTTTTGTACTAAGGCACGAAGGAGAGTGCCATGAATACAGTTCGTGACCTCCGTTTGCCCATCAGTTTGTTGATGACTGGCTATAGAAAATAGCAATTTGGTTCCCAATTTGCGTCATAGTGTACTCCAAAAGTAGGATAAGGACTTAACGTCACGATCAGACACTATGCTCGCAGGAATTTCATTTACCCGAACCACTTCTTTAAGAAATAAATCTTCCGTATGCTTTTACATCATATGTTTTTCTACAGGGAATAAAATGTGCCATTTTCAAAAAAATTATCAAACACAACAAAGATAGAACCATTTGAGATAATGGCAAACCTAGGAAAAAATCCATAAAGATATCAACCCAAGGATTTATAGGAACAAGTAAATGCATATATAGTCCGTGAGGCTTAGTTTTTGACTTAGCCTTCAAGCAATCAATACGATTCCTTTAAATCCTATCAACAAAGAGTGCCATTTTTTGCCAATAGAAGTGTTCTCACAACAAATTATTAGCTTTAAGTGCACTAAAATGTCCCATAAGACCACCTAAATGTTCTTCCCTAACAAGTAACTCTCTCATAGAACATTGAGGAACACAAATCTTATTATCACGAAATAAGAACCCATCGTGTCTATAAAACTTATCATAAGCACCATTCTCGCATGCACCATAGATAGAAGCAAAATCAGAATTAGTTACAATAAAGTCTTTCACAAAAACAAACCCTAGCATAACACATTCAAGATGTGTAAGTAAAGTATGCCTACGACTCAAAGCATCAGCAACAACATTTTGTTTGCTTTTCTTATATTGTCATACATAAGGGAAATATTCAATAAAACTAGAACACTTATCATGACACTTATTCAACTCATCTGACTCTTCAAGTATATCAAAGATTCATGATCACTGTGAATAACAAACTCTTTATGCAATAGATAATGTCTCCATGTCTCTAAATCCCTCACAATAGCATAGAATTATTTGTCATACACAAGAAAATTAAGAGCACCCCCTTTAAATTTTCGTTGAAGTAAGCTATAGGTTGATTCAACTGCATAAGAATAGCACCAATACCAACACCAAGTGCATCACAATGAATTTCGAAAGTACCATTAAAATCAGGTAAACCAAGTACAGGATCATTACATAATCATACTTTCAATTCATTAAATACATTCTCTTGGCTTTCGCCCAACAAAAATTTCACATCCTTTTTAACTAGTTCATTTAAAGGTGCCAAAATAGATGAAAAATTACACACAACCCTTCAATAAAAACTAGCTAAACCCTGAAAATATCTCACCTGATTAACATTTGTAGGGGTCAGCCAATTTCTTATTGCCTCTTTCTTAGTTTCATCGACTTTGATGCCATCTCGGGATATAATAAAACAAAGAAAAACAAATTTTGAAGCACAAAAGTACACTTCTTGATATTTGCATACAATCTAGACTCACGGAGTGCATCAAGAACCATCTTAACATGCTCAATATGTTCACTAGTCGATTCAGAATAGATCAATATATCATCAAAGTAAACCACAACAAATCGACCAGTAAACTTTCTTAAAATATGATTCATTAACCGCATAAAAGTATTAGGTGCAGTAGTTAAAACGAAAGGCATAAAAATTCATTCATACAACCCAAACTTAGTCTTAAATGCAGTTTTCCATTAATCTCCTTCCTTTATTCGAATCTAATGATATCCCTGAATTAAATCAATCTTAGTATAAATCACATAGCCATGTAAATATTCAAGCATACCATCTAACCTAGGTATAAGATGGAGATACTTAATGGTTATCTTCTTTATAGCACGACAATCAATGCACATACGCCAAGTTTTATCTTTCTCAGGAACTAAAATGACAGGCACAACACAAGGACTTAAAGATTAATGCACATAACCTTTGTGAAGTAGATTCTCGACTTGTCTTTATAGATCCTTTGTCTCCTAGCGATAGCAAGTATATCTGATGTTCAATACTTGAAAGGGGTGGTAAACCATAAGGTAGTTCATCCGGAAAGACAGCTTCAAATTCTTGAACATCTCAGCAAACTGTAGAGGTACA
>JAULKJ010000003.1:7002437-7018427 GCA_032355405.1 Rubia balearica
ATAACTACTACATGTTTCATAATAAAACTTTAATATTGCAACTAAGATCTTTTACCTTTTATTATTCTAATTAAATCACGTCTTTCCATAAGTTTATGGAAAGACGGTCTTTCCCAAGACTTTACCTTAATTTTTTTTGGAGATATATACTCGTATTAACATTTATTTCTTTACTTTGTAGACAAGTGAGAATCACGATGGAGGCAACAAAAAGCCAGATCAGCCAAGCCAACTCATCACAACCAATTCTAGTGTGTGTGTGTGTGTTTTTCTACACAGAGGGTAGGCGAGGGGACACTCCCCAGCTCGACCATTTCTCTCCTCCGCCGAATCAGATTCCCCTTCCTCAACCACCTCTCTCTGTAACAACCTAGTCAATGCATTTTGTTCCGCTGCATTCTTCAATCGCCACCTCCGATTCGCCTGATTTCCCGATTCCGGCTACCGATCACCGACATCCGGCATACTAAGTAAGTCCCTCCGATCTTCGCTTAGATATTATATTAGTCTGTATGAAATATCTGTTGCGTTCATTGTTGACCGAGATAATTTCCCCATTTTCAGTGGTACAAATCTCCCATCCCATTCTTAGGTTATTGAGTTAGAATTTATCGCGCCTTTGATTAGAGTTGATGGATTACCTGCCTGTAGAGGTCATAGGGAACATATTGTCCCGGCTTGAAGCAGCCCGGGATGTGGTGGTTGCTTCCGCGACTTGCCGGAAATGGCGAGAGGCGTGGAAACATCATCTCCATGCTCTCACTTTTAATTCCAGTGACTGGCCTATGTACCTTGACCTCAGTGATTGTAAGCTCGAGATTATCATAACTCAGACGATTTTCCAGACGAGTGGATTACAGAACCTTTCGATAATTATGGATGATGTCGATGAGTTCTCTGCTGCTCCTGTTATAGCTTGGCTTATGTATACTAGAGATACATTGAGGCAGTTGCATTATAATGTGAGAACTATCCCGAGTATTAATATACTCGAGAAATGCAGTAGGCAAAAGCTAGAAGTATTGACATTGGCTCATAATACTATCACGGGAGTTGATCCTAGTTATCAGAAGTTTCCTTGTTTGCGATCTTTATCTTTGAGTCATGTGAGTATATCGGCTCTGGACTTGAGTCTTCTTCTCACTGCATGCCCGAAGATTAATGTTTTGAACCTTGTGAGTCTAGATGTTGTCATGTCTGATCCATTGGCTACAATGGAGCTGAGCAGTAGCTCGTTGAAGGAGGTGTATGTTGAAGCTATTAGTTTGGATAAGTTTATACTGGAGGCTGATAGCATTGAGAAGCTGCATTTGAAGGATTGCACGCTTGAGGTATTTGAACTCGTGGGCAAGGGGACAATAAAGCTTCTCAGGATCGATGATGTGAGTGTCATCCATCTTGATATTGGCGAGAGCGTTGAGCATCTCGAGGTTGTGGATGTCAGCAATTTCACGATCATGTGGGCGAAGTTTCATCACATGATCTCAAAGTCATCCATACTTAAGAGGCTGAGGCTGTGGGGCGTTGTGTTTGACGATGAAGATGAGGTTGTAGATATAGAGACAATTGCCGAGTGCTTCCCTTTGTTGAGTCACCTGTCACTGAGCTATGATCTGAGAGAAGCGGCACTTCAGTATGGATTCCAAGGCTTGTTCCAGTTGGAGAATGTGGTTGTGCTATCACTCGGGTGGACTGTAATCAGTGACTTGTTCTCGCATTGGGTGGAAATGTTCATGGAAAGGTGCCCTAAACTCTGGAAACTGATCATCCATGGCATTGTATCTGAGGCTAAGACTCACGAAGAAAGCCATATGCTAGCGAAGCTCAGCGCGTGCATGGTAAAATTGGGTAGAAAGTACCCAGATGTGGACATTCAGTTCGAGTATGAATAGCATTTACACAATGCATTCTTCCTCTCCATGAGAGTATTGATTTTGCCTGGTTTGGACATTTTTCGGTACATGTTACCGAGTAGCTGTACTAGTCCTAATCATTTGTACATTTTGTTGTCGTAGATTCAGTTTTGAATACTCTTTGCCGAGCCTGTCAGTTTGTCTTTATCTTTTCCTTGTTGAATGAAAGAAACCAAACCTTTTTCTGCATCTGTTCCATCTTTTTTCTCACTGGAAATGCGTATGTTGGACAAAAATGCTATTCTGAAAGTTACTATGTATACATATACTATGATTTATTTGTGCTCAAAAGGTAAAGAGTTTATACACATACAAAACCCAACTGACAGTACAGAATTAGAATTTGATGATTTAATCTATAGCTCTATAGTATACTTGTACTTCTCCATTGCGAAATTAAAAACACACACTTTCGCTAATACTGAAAATACTGAGTCGGGATTCAGTGCAGCAGCCTCGGAGTATCAAAAACTCCCTCAATAGAAACAACTGGAGGTCCTCCGGATCGGCCCGACCCTTTTCCCACCCCGAGCTCTGCACTCAGTAGTGGTCTCATCATCCTGCAATATCACCATTCACCACAATCCAAAACGATAAACTAAATCAAACCAAACCAAACCAAACGTACCAAAATTCAAAACCATGTTCTCAACTATCATATACATAATCAACCACTTGGGCAAACCCAAGTGGACAGAGTATTGCGCTCGACCAGGTGCAACCATGAATCAATTTCCACATTCCTCATTTCATGTGGGAGGTGGGTGAGCCATGTGAGAATCTCATCCCACTATGTGTGTGACACACCATTTATGAATGAATTGAAGCACTATATATCAAAAGAAAAAAATATTTACCTCTGGATCGATTTTGCTTTCAGCCGCGGCCAAGGCTCGTCTCAGACAAGCATTCTCCTCCTTGAGCTGGTTGAGTTCAGCTTCCAGCTCCACAGTGTAGGCCTGCTTCCTCGCTCTTGTTCTTGCAGCCGATTCTCTGTTCTTGATCATCCTCCTCTGCCTCCTCTCCACCACCTTCTCGAGCGGACCATCGATCACCCGTTTATGGCCACCATTTCCTCCTACATCCATTGCGTACTGATTTGCACCATGAATCTGAGTGCCGCACATTCCTTCAGACGAAACAGGGCTCACCGGCCCATAATGGGCTGCCACCGGCGGTGGAAGAACCGGATAACCCCCGACCCCAACGCCACCTATATTAATAACCGGCCTCGCCACACACCCCATGGCACTACTGCCATTGGGGTAGAAACTGGAGTAAGGAGTTTGAGGAGTAGGTGGCGGCTGCGGAGGCTGGCATTGTTCCCGGACGATCCCTGCTTTGACAAGGAAGTCCTCCAATGTCATCTCTCCGAAAATAATCTGCCTCTCCGCCTCAGGCATCTGAGTCTGAGGCATATTGTCAGTCCCCTGCGCCGCCTGCTGGCCGAGGTGTATCTCCTCCCACACCTGCTCCACCGTCTTCCGGGAAAGGGTCCCCGGGAGCGTGAGGGAGGCTTGCCGGGCAAGGCTCGCCTGCCGCGCGATCATCCCCTTCTCCGGTGAATCATTGGGCTGAAGCTGGGACAATGGAATGGTTTGACTCTGCTGTGTTGGTGCACCACCCGCGGCAGCGAGGGCGGAGGCGGCCTGAGCCTGGTGTTCCTCGGCGGTCCAAATGCTGTTGAGGAACTCGTCCATGTTCATGGACCCAAAGTTCTTGCCGCTTTCGCCCATTGTGCTCTGGAACTCGTCCAGAGTGAGCGAGTAGATCGACGATTGCCTGGCTAGAGACGATACTCCGTTGGCATTGGCATTGCCGTTGTTCCTCGGCTCCTCCTGGTCGCGATCGGGCGCCTTCAAGGGCGACTCGACCTCTCCTTGAGACAGCATGTCTGAGTCCGACATCTCGAGTTCTGATTGAGTTCACTGCAGCAAATGTATATGAGGAATTAAATAAGATCGTAACTCAATTTATCCTCGTATCGTAGAATCGTGCACAATCATAGGAGCAAACAATCCTAACTAAAGCGAAAGTGGTGGTTCTTATCATAAACTCAGCACTAGAAGATACTGAATGATGAGAATCCTCGAGTGCACTTCATGCCAGAACAATGGAATTGTCCTTTTCAGTTTTCACGGATACAATTAACACGCAACTGACAGTTAGTATCCAAAAGCACTAATTACTTCTACCAAAAGCAGCGGGCCCGGTATACAATTGTACGGAATACATCTCTTAGTGCTTTTCAGACACTAATTATGTCACAAGCCAACATAATTAGCAATTAGTGCAGATAATGACGTTTGTAACAAAATCAATAACTCAACAGTAGATCATGGAACACGGGGATAATACAATAGTACCTCGGTGAATTTTTTGTTCCAACTTTTCAAAAGTGGACACGACAATTATAACACATGTCCCTTTCAACCAAAATCATAGTAACGCACTACTACATATCTGTGGCTTAAGTTAACACAGCTTCAAGATTACTCCAAATCTAATATCCCAAACCCTAGCAAAATAAATCATCCGAGGAAAGCTGGCCACATGAAAAATGAAAATTTCTTCCAAAAAACACACACAGAGGATTGATATTGTTACATCACATCTTCATCTTTATCGGATCTTCACAAAGAGGTTCGTATCATCGCTGTACCTTAGATTAGTCGAAGATATATGAAAAACCAGATCCTCCGGTGATGAATTTGAAGCTAGCTAAGATTTAAGAGCGGTGCATTTTCCAGAAATTACCAAGTGATGGGCTGAGAGAGAAAATGGAAGCTTCAAGACATGAGTTTTGACAGTTTTGGTTTGTGAGTAAAGCTTTTTGTGTTTGCTTTGTAGCAGTAGTAAAACTGGGGTTGGAGAAGTTACTGGCGATGGCGGGCGGGTTGGATGGGGTCCACGCCCAGCAAATGCATGGGTTACGGTTACGGTCCAATTAAATTAAGAAATGAAAAAGCGCGGTTCCCGAGTTACCTTTTCACCCATTGTTGGGCAAGCATGCTGCTAAGCGCGACACGTACCCTCCACGTGTTGCGTTTCTACTCACCCACCGTCGACGCTGCTTTCCCCGGAGGTAAAACGCTCGTCATTTCGTCGTTTTGGTGTACTTTTACCAATAGATTTATTGGCTGGGAGATCTGAGCCTGGTTGGTTGGTATCGAGTTTTGCAATGTTGGCCCAGTTATCCGGACATTCATTTTTGGGTTGTACATTCCATTTGTGTGTTTGAAAGTGTTTTAGAATGTCTCCGCTTTGGGCTTGTTAGCTTTGAGGAGTTCAAGTGTTCTAGGCCTATGTCTGAAGTACTATTCATGTTCGTAACTGTGCTCCCTCCGATTTTTTAACATTGTCACTCTTTCATCCTGAACATAAATTTAAGTTTGGTAGAATGAATGAACCAAATTGAGTTAAAATGTCATTCTTACCAAAAACCGTCTCCAATAGAATGTCATTCTTCAAAAAACCGTGTTCAATAGAGAAAAGTGATAATGTTAGAAAATCGAAGAAATTAACTTTTCCTTTCTTTTTCAACGAGGACTAGAGTGTGTCTGTTACGCACCTACATCAAATCCTTACAGGTCTACTCGTCTTAGTGTACATCTAGTGCGACATATATGGAGTAGACAAAAGTTGTGCAATTTAGTATGACTTGCTTCATGATTCACTAAGATTTGCGATCACTGACGCGTGATTAGGCAAACGGAGCGAGTACAACATTTGACATCTAAGTGCATGCAAACAATTGATGAGGAAGCAACAAAGTCAAGAACATCATCATCATAATCACCATTACTGATTACACCATGCTTTCTACTACAGTGTACATCACTATTGCAAGGCCATCCTCATCCAATCAGAAGTGCCCTAACAATTTTCTCTCCCATTCTCTCAGCAAATGGAAACATGTGACCTGCACCAGCTACCTCGTGATAGTGAATCCAAGGTAGTTTTGCAGCAATGAATCGCTGTAATGAAGCAGGTACAAGCTTATCTTCGTCCCCCTGCCATACATGGACCGAACCATTGCTCTCTAGGAATGGATTCTCCAGCTCCAAGGGATCGAATTCCCATTTTCCAAAGCCAATTATCAAGTCACGATGAATCGATTCAAAGTCTCCTTGTTGTCTAACATGTGCCTGATGTCAGCAAAAAGATCGTGCTACCAGTGACATTCTGATTTGAGATCAACACTTGGATTCTTAAGGTTACAGCTCAGAATGAATTTCACATGACCTTCACTTTCAGTTCAGGTGACAATATATTGTTTGGCAAAACAAGTAGGTGCAATTCATTAAACTATATGCAGAAACAGATGCTCGTAAAGGTACACATCACCTGATCATTACCTCATAATCTCGTGCTGGACGAACTGACATTATCTCTTGGTCTTGACGTGAGAGAACTGCGGGAAACAGCGCCACAGTACCTAGAGGGGGAAACATTTTACGAGTGTTCCACCAATAGGTAAGCCACGGTGTAAAGTGAGCAACACGAAATGCCCACTGGTCCTGCACAGGCACTTCACTGAATGCTTGCGCAAAGTTAGCAGGTAAACTAGGCCACCAGTAGTTGACAACCGGGGCAATGAGAGCAGCTCCAGCCAATCTGTACAGTTTAAGGAACTAGCAAAGTTGTTTTCCTAAAATCTGGAAATCTGAAGTAAAATGAAAACTATACCTATGAGGAATGTACTTGAGGCATGGCCAAACTGCCTGTCCACCCATTGAGAATCCAACAAGATGGAATTTTGAACCTAGACCTAGTTGATCAGCAAGCTCCTCGACATCAGAAGCCATATTCTTCAACGTTCGATTAGGATTAGGGTCACTTTCTCCATAACCAGGTCTATCAAATGAGACAATATAGATGCCTAAATTTTCAATAGAATCCTGTAACAGGAAGAAGCTAACATAGTGTAAAACCAGCATGGCAATGTATATCATATGAGGAACTTCCAGGAAAACAAATCTAGTGAGCTGATTACCAGTGAAAGGGTTGATGTTATGGAACCGACATCATGTCTGCAACTATCGAATCCATGGACAAATACTATTTTATACTTTGCTTTATCTTTTGAAACCCCGTGCTCTTTGTAGGCTAAATGCCTTCCATCACTGAGTCTAATTCTCGGTGCAGTGACCGGAGAACCATTCAGGGAACCGCATGTTTTAGGAAGAGGCGGCTGAGCTGCTTGATAGGCCCAAGCAAGAAGACCGATGGAGAAAACCAATAGTGATTTCTTAAACACTCCTGAAATGACACTAACTTAGTTGGAAATCAGTTCTAAGAGAATTCAGAGTCGAAGGGTGTGATTCCACACGCAAAATATAACTTAACATATCATGATATAAATGGAGATTTCCGAGTTCTGCAAACAAGATTCTTGGAAATTGAACTACCAAGTTCTGAAGCTGTAAAGGGAAAAACACAAGTTTCTCACATAACTCTTCCGGGCCTTATGAATCCAACCATCTCTCTGAGTTATGGTACAAAACACACAAGAGACGTTGACTAACTTCAACGTACAAAATGCATAGCATGTGATGCAGATTAAACAAGCTGCCTAATTGGCACCATATTATGATGCAAGTTAAGCTTAGACAATTTAGAATAATAAGAATTTCCAATGCCATGCCTCTTTCCTCTGTAACATTGTTAGCTTCGATAAGGAGGACACCCACAGTGAATGGCAGCTAAGGAGCACTTATTAAGTGTCATAACATCAATTTTAAGAAACAATTCATGAAAAACTTCATTTCAATTTATAATTACTTATACTTTGCGATGCATTTTAAGAGTTTATCAAGTCAGAGGAACCTCGTTACAATATATTTAAAAAAATTCAAATATAACGGTTAGTCAATTTAAAACAAGATTTTGTACTTGAAAAATACTATATAATTAATTTTATAAATGCTACTCCCTCTATTTCTCCATTAGTGGTACACTTGACACACTTTTTTTTATTTTTTGCAAGATTCCTTCAATTTCATCAACTAATTCTACTTTTTACTTTCTACATTCAATTTTATCCGCACATTTCCTTCACCTAAATCCAAGCATCTAAACCTATAGTGCCACTAATAGATAAACGGAGGGAGGGTGTATAACAATCTAACAAAATCTCATGATAATATTGCTACATATCAAATCAATTTTACAGTAAAATTAAAATGAAATAATCTAGTCTGAATACTAGTCAAATAGCACCTTATTCTAAAATTATTATACTATTATACTCCTTCCGGATATCTAACAATGACTAACTTTCTTTTTTGGATGGTTTTTGACGTTAGCTCCTTCCTCTTTTGGCGAATTTTAGATTATTTCATCCACCAATTTATGTTTTACTCTTTCAATGCATTCTCCACCATTAATTCAACATTTTCTAAATCCAAGTGACAAAAGCAATAGAGCCCCAATCTTGGAGAACCGGGAGTAAGAAATTCCACATGCATTATCATCGTCTCATCTACTATTCCTAAGTCAAAATATTAACTTTGGCCATTAAATTAAATCAATATAAAGTTCAAAAAATATTATTATTTAACTTGACAGTGAGTCGGACAATCGCAAGTGGTCATCATAAGCACGTGCCTGAAATCTCGCACAGTAATTCACTCTAAAATGTTAAGAAATTAGAATTGACCAAATGAAGAAGAGAGAAAGAGAACCTGAAGGTAGAAATGGTTTGTGCCTGGATTGTCTAGTGTGTGCCCTGGCGGTGGCTGCACGTGTTTTTCTGGTCGTCCCGGCCGCCATGTTTCCGTCGCAAAATAGATCGGAACCCGGGGCCTGCAGAATTGGGATTTAGGAAAAGACCGGAACTCTTCAACTTAGATGCCTCATGCATGTTGCACGTGGTGAAATTATGAACCGCCAAGCCAAACGGTATGCTCCTCTGGTCACATGAAATGAACAAATATTTGGAAAAGATAAAGGAAAAACAAATTTGACTTTAAAATATTCAAATAGGTTTTTTTATACATAAATTGGATTCAATTTAAATGAGTGAAATAAATAAATAAAAATATGTTGATTTTTAAAAGAAGCAAACAAAAATTTTACTCCAAAAATTACTCCCAATAAGCTAAATGTACACGCAATATAATAATAAATATTATTTTATTTATTAGGAAATAATTTTTTTAATATTCCTCTCACATAGTATTATGTCTTATACGAATTGTATTGAAATTTAAAATGACTTAATACATAAAATCAAATAAGTCCCACAATATAGGATGTATTTAGTTGAATTGTGTTTATAAGTAAAATTCTCTTTCTAAAACTAAACAACTTATAGATCTTGCAAAATACACCCACAATCCAATGATTATGAGTTACAGAATAAGTCATTTTAAGTTTACATTGTGATCAGGGCAAAGCGGTTGGATCCTTTTATAAATACGTAACGATGTATTCCGTCCCACATCAAATTGCAAAACAATTATTATCACGCTGTTTAAAAAATATATTTGACCGTTAATATGTTTAACTATATATGTAACTGCAAATCAAACGTTGATATTTAGAAACTACTAGTTACGATGAATTTAACTATATCACATGCATTTATATTGTTACTCATATTATCGATTTAAATACATGGTCAAACTTGATAATGAATAGTGTCCAAAAGGTAAATGTGCAATTTGAGTTGAAATTGAGGGAGTATGATGAAAGGTTTTTTTTCTCTCTTTTATGTTATCGGTCTCCATTCCAATTACCGCACCTCTTTCATACTTCATGTCTCATTTCAAACTGCAATTTAACTTATTCATTTAGTCAAAATTTCTTAAGATGCATTCTTAGATTCGTTGTACTCCATTTGTTTAACTATTTGTGGCACTTGAATATGTGGCACACTATTTTAAAAGATACCATACATTTGGTGTAAATTGGATTGAAAGAAGTAAAAGTAGAATGAATGGTTGAGAAAATATTAAATTATACTATATAAGGAAAGTGCCAAAATAAAATAAACATGTCTAAAACGAAAGTGTGCCGCATTTTCATGAACGGAAGGAGTAGTAACATATATTTTCATAATATCAACTTTTACAAGTTTTAATTATTTTTAGTGAAAGACATTAAAGATAAAAAAAAATTCAAGCTCCAAGCTCTTTATACTTTGCTCTATCTTATACTTTGCTCAATCTTTTGCAACACCAAGCTCTTTGTAGACTAAATGCCTTCCATCACTGAGCCTAATTCTAGGTGCAGTGACCGGAGGACCATTCGGCGAACCACATGTTTCAGGTGGAGGAGGCCAATCAAGGAAACAAAAAGGGATTTCTTAAACACCCCTGCAATCATTGTCTAGTTATACACACATGAAAACTATCAATCTTCGTAGCATAACGCCATAACACAAAGTTACAAACTGCAGAACACACACACACACAAGCAGCAGTTAATCTAATCAAGAAGAGAAAAGGGTACCTGAAGGGAGGAAAGATTTTTTGCTGGCATTTCTGGTGTGGGCCCTGGCGGAGGCTGCCGATATTTTCTTGCTAGTCCCGACAGCCATCTTTCCGACCTGGAGAATTCGAATTTGCTGCTATAGGAAATATGTAGGTGTTGCTAGATCTCTCTTTCGTTAGGTGAAAATTCATTCTGGTTGAGATTGTTTAGCGACAACGTACGGACAAATAATTTGTGAATGTGCGGATCAGAAATAGGGTCAAAATCATGTCTCAAATTAGGAGAGAAAAATAGTATCCAGACCAGCAATTATAAAGCACACAGTCTGCACATTTCGTTCAAGAGAAACACGAGATGCATTGCATAAAACTGTACCTCAAACAGATATCGTAGTCTGACAAATACAAGCTAAACAAGCTCTTCCGTTGATCCAAATGGCGTTCGCATTTGATGCTATAGTCTAGACAGTAAAAATGTAATGGTACAGTACATACAGCAATGAGCAGATAAAACAAACAATTCCCACGATAACCCAACCAAGAAGTGAGTAGATGCAAAGCTAGTCTCACCCAGTTACAAGTGCCCTAACTATTTTATCTGCCATTCCTTCAGCATACGGTAAAAAGTGCCCGGCACCAGCAAATTCGTGATAGCGGATCCACGGTAATTTTTCAGCGATGAATTGTTGTAATGAGACGGGTACAAGCTTATCTTCGTCTCCTTGCCATATGTGAACAGAGCCTTCGTTGTTTGGAAATGGATTCTCCACCTCCACAGGATCGAATTCCCATTTCCCAAAACCAATATTCAAGTCACGATGAATTGATTCAAATTCTCCTTGTTGTCTAACTTGTGCCTGATATTTGCAGAAAGATAGTATTAGCAGTGAGAATCTGATTCCAGGACCAAAATAGTACCAGTTCAGAAGACAAATCGTAATCGATGGTTCAAGTAGGCGCAGTTACACTCATCATACTTTCAGAGCATATCCTAAATCTATTATATAGCGTTCGATATGCTCTTTTTCATGGAGTATCAAAAATAAGGAACTTTAGGATTGCCAGTGATTCTGAAATTAGAAAACAACTAGTTGAGCATGGAGCAGTAAAATCTTCAAGACTTTTACCATGTTTCTTCAATTCTCGGGTTGTAGGTTGGTATATTTGTTTTTAAGCAGTTAAAAAAATCTCTCAAAGTCATTGTGAGCAAGAAGGGACTCTACTTCAAACAGTAAGACCATGCATATGCAGGCAACTTATAAATTTCCCTGTCTGAGGTCATTCAGATGAGACTGACATGAATTTAAGAGAAAAACCCGATCAAGTAAGAAAGCTCAAAGAGAAATCATCGTCTAACTCTTAAGTCTTACTGCAAAATCCCGTGGTGGACGGATTGAAGTCACTATCTCTAGGTCTTGACGTGATAGAATTGCAGGAGACTGAGCAATTACAGCAAGAGGGGCAAAAAGTTTTTGAGTGTTCCACCAATACGTAAGCCATGGTGTGTAGTGAGCAACACGGAGGGCCCACTGGTCCTGCAAAAGCAGTCCATTGTATACTTCCTTCGACAAATTAGCAGGTAAACTAGGCCACCAGTAGTTCACAGCCGGGGAAATCAGAGCAGCTCCAGCCAACCTGATCCAGCTCAGGAGTAATAAACACGAGCGATACAAAATTAAGAGGAAACAGGATAGCAGCATAGGAATCCAATTACATATGAATCCAATGAGATATACCTATGAGGTATGTATTTGAGGCATGGCCAAACTGACTGTCCACCCATCGAGAATCCAATAACATAAAATTTTGAGCCTAGACCAAGTTGATCAGCAAGCTCCTCAACATCAGAAGCCATACTCTTCAACGTTCGATCAGGGTTAGGGTCACTTTCTCCATAACCAGGTCTATCAAACGACACAATATAGATGCCAAGACTTTTAATAGTATCCTGCAACAAGATAAATACATTTTAAAGACAGCTAACACATGAGAACCTTCCAGGAAAGTAAATATGATGAGTCATATTACCGGTGAAAGAGATGTAGTAAGGAAGTTAACATCATGTCTGCAACTATCAAATCCGTGGATAGCTATTATTCTATACATTGCTTCATCTTTTGAAACTCCGAGCTCTTTGTAGGCTAAGTGCCTTCCATCACTGAGTGTAATTCTCGGCGCAGTGACTGGAGGACCATTCGGCGAACCACATGGTTTAGGAGGAGGAGGTCGAGCTGCCTGATAAATCCAAGCAAAAAGGCCAACGAAGAAAACCAAAAGGAATTTCTTAAACATCCCTGAAATGATTTCCTTGGTTAGGTAGCAGTTCTAATGATATCTCTACCCACTCCATACCAAAAAAAAATAAACAGGGTTGAGGGGTGTGATTGCACACAAGCTACTAATAGAAATTGAAATTGCAGAATAGGGGAAACAAGTGTTTGACCGAGCTTATAAACTGTTTTGCTTATAAGCTAAGCACTTTTAACTCTTTGGAAAAGTGCTAAAAAGCAAAAGCCTGGGGAGAAGAACTTTGCTTATAAACACATCTCTGCCTAAGAGCACAACCCTGAAAAACACACCAAGAAGGTGGGGAAAACACAGCTAGATTATGAAAATTTGCTAATATGCAGAGCATTAAAGACGTTGACTTAGGTTAAATAATACCCAAAAGGAGAAAACCAGCATTACGATTGCATATCATTTCATGCGAGTCAAGCTATCTATTAGGCAGCCTAACTAAACTAGTATGAAATACAAACATCCGACAGTATTTCCGAAACAATTTTGAGAACAGATCTTGCATATTTCATCATAATTCACATGAAGAACATAACCAAATCTGGAAAGAAAAAAAAAGAGCAGTCTAAGTTGAATAACACAAGCAAGCGTAAACGCAATTCTACACTACAATAACATACTGATAAATAGTAAAACTCCGATCAGCCTCAAATCTCGTCCTACGCAACACAGAACTTTCCGCTTTTTTTTTCCCATTGAAAGCGAATCTAATCATGCGCATCACCAAATAATCTCCAGTCAAGAAGATCGACTGTGAGAAGCAAAATCAATGTTGAGAAGAGGAAAAACCTGAAGGGAGGAAAGCGAAGGATTTCGGCTTGGATTTCCGTGTGTGGGCCCTGGCGGAGGCCGCCGATATCTTCCGACTCGTCCCTGCTGGCATGTTTTCCCGGCGAATTCCCCCGCTCCCTTTTACCTGGCTCCACAGCTATGCTGAACCTGGTGTTGTGATTCACTTAATTAATTAAGGAGGAACCAATTAGAATTTACAGAAACCATCAACGATTCGTTTTAAAAAATATATAATACTACTGGTTGCTCTCTAGTAGTTCACTTGGTCAAAAATACTTAATGGGAAGTACTGATTAAGCAGTGCGGTGATTGTCATTTCCAGGTAAGAGAATTGCTTAAATTAATAAAGGACTACTAATTAAGGAGAATTGATTGAAATAAAGTGCCAAAATAACCCTACCTTTATAACGAAAGTGCCAATATAACCCTGTAAAATCAGAATGTACCAAAATAACCCTAACTTTATTAAGTATGTGCCAAAATAACCCTTGGATCCGTTGACTGGGCTGGTCAATGCAAGAGTTGACCGATTTTGTAGCAAATGACCATTTTACCCCCTTTTGAAATAAATAAAAATAAGAATAAAATTTTGAGACTTTTTTGGTCTTCTTCTCCGACGCGACTTGTTTTGGTCTTCTTCTCCGACGCGACCGACGATCTTCTTCTTCTCCAGGAGACCGACGCGACCGCTGGCGACCAACGCCACTCCATCTACTTCTCCCGTGCCTCGATTTTCTCCACCGTGCTACTTCTCCCGTGCCTCGATTTGCTCCGCCCCAAATCATCTTGCGTAGGAGACCGACGCGACCAACGCCGCTCCGTCTACTTCTCCCGTCATCCTCCAACTCGCCGGTTCTTGATTTGCTCCGCCCCAAGTCATCCTGCACAGGTATGCCCTGAAACCCAAAGTTTGTTGGGCTGAGGTGATTTGGGGGTATTGATTTTGGCTGGTGGTTTTAGGGTTTGGCGGAGAAAATTGAGGCACGGTGGTGGCTGGTGATTTGGGGGTTTTGATTCTGGTTGTAGGAGACAGTGCTGGTGGCGATGGGGTGGGGTGGTGTTTGGGCGGAGGTGGGGTGGTGATCGGAGATGGGTGGTGGTTGGGCGGCGGTAAGGTGGTGGCGGTGGGCAGAAGAGGGCAAAAATGGAATTCCATTTCAGCAGAAATGCCCAGGGGCATATTAGTCTTTTTACATCTGGTCAACTATCGAAAATATTAGTCATTGCCGGAATCTGACTGGAAGCTTATATTGACACAATTCATCATAAAGATAGGGTTATATTGACACTTTCTAGTTTTACATGGTTATATTGGCACTTTCACCCTACTAAAGGTAGGGTTATAAAAGCATTTAACCCATATACTATAATGATGGTGTTTGGTAGTGAGTTATACTGTATTTAGGGTTGGTATTTATCGTAATCTTCGAGTGTGCTGCTATAGTATTCTCCTCCTAATAAAAAAATCAACTACCGATTGGAAATGCAGATCTGTGAGGACAAACATTCCTATTACTTGCTTTTATGATTATAAGATAATCTGTTGGGACATTAGTAAAACTAGTTCCTTCCACTGAAATTAGTTGTCTTGCCTTTTAGGCAGGTTGTTGCTTCAGCGGCCAAAGTCGAGACTGCTGAAAAGCGTGTTGCTTTAGTGGTTCCCCTTATCAAATCTCAGCATTAGGATGATTTGAGGTTCAACTGGATCTCTTGGCTGGATTCTCACCACCCGCTGACATGTCAACATCCTCTGCGTCTGTGTGTGATCCTCTTCCCTCCTTTGCAAGACAATTCGCATATGCCGTGTCTACCCAGATTTAAGGTGCAGTAAAAGACCTTTGTTCTGTTTCTTTGTATCCAAATTTGCCATGTGGATAGTCTGATGGCGTCTTCATCCGGTGCTTCTGTCAACCAGTGTGCAAACATCATAGCTAGGTAGTCCCTCCATGACATCAAAATCCCCCCTACTCTCCCTGTATTGCACAGCTTGCATGTATCATCTTTACTGATATTCCTAATTTTCATGTTGCTTTGGTGCCTTCCATATGAAATTTAATGTCCTCCTACCGATCTCTACTTTCTATAATTTGACCCACTTAAATTGACCGGCAACCCCATTTTACTTTGTATATGTCCATACCAGTTTGTCTTCTCTTCTCTGTCCTTGCAAAGGGATATGTATTGCTTGAATTTTTCGTACCATTTACTTTGGATAAATTACCGTGAGGATTATTTATTACTATCCATCGGTTTATCCACTGTTGGATCGTGTAGCTTTGTACTACTATGTTGGGCTCTGTTTGGCGGAGTTTTTTAGCTGATGTGCTTATAAACAAAACTCTTTTTGGTGTTTGGTAAACTGCTAAAAGACAGTTTATTTTAAAAGCAGAACCTTTCTTTGAGGGAAAAACATAAGTTGGTCCCCCTGCTTTCAAAATAAGCCATTACTTATAAGCACAGCTCTGATATCCTCGTGCTGTGTTCCTCAAGTCCAAGTATTCAGTTATCCCATGGCCTTACCTCATCCCCTTTCCCGCCTTCCCACCTAT
>JAULKJ010000003.1:7027077-7040750 GCA_032355405.1 Rubia balearica
GTGATCATCCCCACATTTTGGCTGGTGGTTTAAACTCTCTAGATGCCTCAGATTACTCAATGGAAAGATGGACCAACATTGTAAAGGTATCAAAATCAATTTCAGACAACAAAAATATTGAAAAATCAACAAATTCACTTCTAAAAATGTACATTTTGTGACAGTACTATGAGGAACTCGGAAAGCCAACACCAAAGGTGGAAGTGACCAACTTCTTGAAGGAAAAAGAGTACACAGATGCCAAGTTCTTCCCCGGTGAATTCGAGCCGGTTGTCATCATTGCCAAAGGCCAAAGTATTGATCTATTAAAAAGTTGTCATTTTTTTCTAGGTTAAAATTTTCAAGAATCGGGATTAAATAACGCGTTTTCTTGAAATGAATAGGCGTTCAGGGGACGTGCAAGTATGGAACTCGAGTGGATTACATCGTGGCATCACCCGACTTGCCCTACAACTTTGTACCTGGATCTTATTCAATCATTTCATCCAAAGGGACTTCTGATCATCACATAGTGAAGGTGGACTTGGTGAAAACAGATTGCCCTACTGATGAACAAACCCTAATTAAGAGAAGGAAGAAATTGAAACCAAGAGTTGTGAAGATTTCAGGTTCAGGTAATTTTGGAGGACTTTGGCACTTGTGAACACACTTAGTATATATAACATGGATATTGGCATATTAAGTTTATTTTTTTTGTTTATAAGATAGCAAATTTAATAGCATGAGCAATTCAATTCTCATGATTTTTTAAAGGTAAAGACTAGTATTTGGGAATTAGGGAAATTCTCATATTGACTATATCTAGCATCTGGGAATTTCTATATGTATACTTGCCTGAATATGTGTCAGTTGAAATCTAGTGACACCATCAGAGCATTGTGTGTTCGATTTTGATCACTCTCAAAAAAAATTAAGAAAACAATTTTATATATTAATGTGACATAAATAAGGAATAATATAATCGGATTAACATAATAAACATGGTGATAATTCTATCTCAAGAGTGCATTTCCGAGTTTGAACATGAAGAACAAAGAAATAAACGTCAAATAGACTATCGAGCTTCAATGTCAATCAATCGGGCTGACCTTATACAAACCCGCATTCTCTGAAGATTAGGAACAAGATGAGATCTATTCGAGAGAAAATACGATAAATAAACTATAAACTAGTATGAAAAGATAGTATTTATGGTTTTTAATCTGAATATGTACATGTTTTAATGAATCAATCAACCAAAAGCAACGACGAAAACAACAAATCTGAAGAGAAGAATACCAAAATCAACGATTATGATCCTAAAGTTAGTGGCTAAACCAAAAACTAAAATAAAATGAAAGGATGCAAAAAACTAGATCCTCTCAACATTGCATTAGAGCCAGCCATTTATGGCATAACCCTAATTTTTCACAAGAAAGAAAACCCTATATTGTCTCCTTTACCATCAACACTACCATCAGGACGACCGGATCTTGACACCACCTAAACCCCGCGATTCGTCGTGCTTAAGCCACGGTGGGTGTAGAGCCCGTGCATCTGCCAAATAGAGCCCCGAGCGAACACCTCTGGCCTACCTTTTGTGACTTGGATGAACCCGATCGACCAAGCTTCGAGTTCTCCTTCGAGTCCATCGAGGCGATGGACTCGGGAGTCCCGTTATCGGTGACACTACAGGCGACACTGAGATTAATCTCAATGTCGCCAGTGTTGGCCATGCTGTCAGTGTGGGCGGTGTCGGCCACACTGGCAGTGCTGCCTTTCTTCAGCTCCCGTGATCCATTTATAATTAGATTGATATCGCTGTCCCATACGCGGCCGGAAGATCCCTGTCTCCGGAATGAGAACGATGATCTTTGCAATGTAGCGGTGGCGGCCATATGGGTAAATCAATGGGATTTAAGGAATTAATGTTGCACTATGCAATTGCACTATTTCTTGGCTTTTTCTTCATGATCTTGTTCCATTGCGATTTCCATTTTTGATCTGTAAAATGGTTGTTTTGTTTTCTCGTTGGTTTGTTCTTCTCTTCCCTTTTGGATATCTAGTTTAATTTGTTGTAACAAACGTTGCGGTTTTTGTGCAATTTGAATGGTTGAGAAGAAAAATAGAGCAGATAAAGAAAGGATATGGTGTTTAATGACGGGACATTTGTTAGGAAAAAGTCCAAGCTTACTAACTATGGATAAGGTTAGTTTGGATTTAATAGATTACTCAATTTAATGCTTCAAAACAGGAAAAAAAATGAACCTGCTGTGAATAACGATCCTGAAAATTTTAATTGAGAGGATCAAGGCGACGACGCTGCTGGAATTTTGGAATAAAGAAAGTGAGTAGGGGAGACGAGACGATTGGCTTGACTCGGATTATTTTCCTTAATTAAAAAAGGCAGGATTTTTGGTTAATTAACTAAAATTGCGCGTTTGGAAGGTTGGCACAGATAGTTTGGCATAGGAAATCCGGACTGCAACCCTACCCAAATTATAAAAATTTATTATTAATCTATAGTGTTCACTTATCAAAGTTATGGTATTGTTTTAATATTTTATAACTACCTCATTTTCTAACTTGAACAATATTGATCACATAATCGCAATTTAACATCTTATTTTAAGACTAATATTAGTTCACAAGTTATTCTCACATTAATAAACCCTCTTGGCCCTAGTGTACGAATTCAATCAAGAGTTTATATCATAATCCTGCAAGGATTACTTTGTTATCTTGCACGTACGATGGGTTTATGTCGGAGAAAGCGGGGCAGTCGTTACACCATCTGTGCAAATCTACTTACGCGACAAGGAATTTCGCTACTTTAGGATGATTAGAGTTACTGGATCATTTACCAGGACTTCGATCATATTTTATTCAAAACTGCACTTCAATTCAATTCAATAAAGATCGAATCAATTGAGTTGATTTGAGTTTGTCAAATTTAATTCAATTTGGTTCAGTTCATATCAGGCGAAAATAACATATACCATGAATCCCTTTCATTACACATATATAGCATAGTATTCATCTTAATTTACCTTTTCCAAATACCATACATTTCCACTAGTTACATAAATTCGAATCCACAAACTAAACACAAAGTTTTCAATGCACATATTCATCATGAGGTAAAGCTTAGAGATTAAATCAGAGTACTCTCTTGTCCTCGGAAGAAGAAGAAGGGTAGCCAATATAATGTCGTTTCGTGGGGAACAAGAAAAACACAACGCTAGAAGCCGCACCCACAACCGCCGGTGCAATCCTCATAACAATGCTCTTTTTCTCCTCAAACTCCGGGTAAAAGCACGCCATAGTATCATCGCTCAAGAGCGCCACAACAGAGAACACCAACACGGAGAAAAATCCATGCACGAAATCCCCAGCCCTAATTTTATAAGATGAAACATCGATGTTTTTGTCAGGGCTCGGGTAGAGCCCCTTGAACGTCGCGAGCCCATAGTGGGTCACGCCGTCATTGTCCACGTAGCTGTCGGTGAAGGAGTCGAAAAAACACGACAGACCGCATAGCGCGGCGAAGGTGGCGGATAGGGTCTTGTTGATGGGCTCGCAGCGGGCCCCGTTGGCGGTGGTGTTGAGGAGGAGGGGGTTGAGGAATTGGTAGGCGAACATGGTTCCGGTGGGGAGAAGCTTGATGAGGCTAGCTAGGCCGGAAAATGCTTGATTTTTTAAGCTATTAAAAGACATTGCTATGTTGTTAATGATTTTTTTGTCTGTAATTTGTGATCATATATATATATGTGGAATTAATTCTTGAAGTTCTAGGGTATTTATAGCAATTGGAGTTGAGAAAATTAATAGAATGGTGAGTTGCTTTGCTTTTGCTTGCAAGGGTTTATGAAGCAACATATGATCGTTGAATTTAAGTTTGCTGTATTTAGGTCGATTGGTTGGCTTGTGAGCACAATTTTGCACAATATATAACTACCACTTTCTCTTTCCAGCGATCTGAATTAAAATTTAATAAAACTATAACTTATTATTCTGCAATGTGGAAAAAATAGTAAAAATATAATGTAATGCATTTATATATAAAATGGTTTGGCATTCAATGCAAAATGAAAATAAATCAGGATTGATATTACCAATAAATACCAAAATAAACTAGATACAACATTGTTATTTCGTTTAAACAACCAGCTAGTATAGGAGGGAATGAGATAAGGAAAAGTACGAAAATAACTCAATTATTATGCGAAAATGTCAATCCAACACTGTAAAATCTAAAAATGTGAAACTAACCCTATTATTTGTTCAAAAATGATAATCTAAGTTGGGCAACCAAATTGTGGCCAAAATTATTTAAATGACCATTATACCCCTTTGAAAAAATCTTAAATTTGAAAAATGGAAAAAGTTGATTTTACCCTTCTTCTTCTTCTCTGATACTTTGACCTTCTCTGAAAATTCCTCACCTTTGGCAGTGTACCAAGGCCATAATTCCGGCTCCGGTGTACTACAACAGCAAGTCGCGATGCCGTTCACAGTGGAGGTACCTTCTCCACTCCCAGAGTGACCTTGTTCAGTCAGTGCGGAGCGAAGCAGTGATGCTCAAGCTCACGCTAAAGATTCAGTATTCGGTGAAGCAATATGAAGACGAAATTGGCGAAGCGAGATGAAGGTGAAGTTTGGATGAGTTTGAGCGTTTTGGTCTTCTAATTTGGTGGCGGGCGGTGGAGTCGAGATGGCAAGCGACTACACTAAATTTTTGAATTTGGTGGCGGGATGGTGGCGAGCGAAAACACTAGGGTTTCTGATTTGGTGGCACGTGGCAGCGCTAGGGTTTATGATTTTGGCGACGAGATGCTGGTGGACGGTTGCGGGTGGTGGGAGATGGTAGGATTTTTTGCCGAGCAGCGTGCGGTGGGTAAGGGTAAAATAGTTTGCACAAATTCAATTTTAAGTTCAGGGGCACTTTTATCTTTTCATATTAGGTCAACACTTGAATTCCTGCAGTCCACGCTGGATTAATAGTGCAATTTGGATATATTTGGGTGATTTCTCAAAATCTTAGAATAAGTTTCATAGGGTTAATTTGACACATTCACAAAATAATAGGGTTATTTTTCACGTTCCCTATTTTTTAAAAAGGAGTTTAAAACCATAATGTTCAGGTATAAAGACAAAGAATATACGCACTTAATGGGCAAAATACTAATGACCAACTAATAAAAGTGCCAAATGTTTACTCTAAATTTGACGTTAAATAAATCACTGGAATTTTAGACATTTCTTCTTTAAAAAACTCATATTATAACAATTTAATTCCCTAATGTGCAAAACTTGAAGGGAGAAAATTCTACGTCTGCATTCCAGCTTTGAAATTTCTTTAATAGCAATTAATGTGCACTGAAAATGACTCCAGCCAATTAATGAGGTAAACTGTGAGAGTACTCCTTCACATTTCCACACGTTGAAGACAATTCATTTATGCACTGATCTTTCTCTCATTTTATTCAACTTTGTCAAGTTTGTCACTAAAAAACTTCTAGTTATGACGTTTTTTAGAGTATCAGCAGCGACACTTAAAAATGTTGCTAAAATTATTAATGATATCTTGTAGAGTACCTCCGTATCACTAAAATATTGTGGCGCATTAAGTATCGTTAGTAAATTTTTTGTGACATTTTAAGATGCATTTCAATTTAGAAATGTCAATAAATTTGTGACATGAATTGATGTAGTAATTCAGTTTAGTGGTATGTACACATGTCACAAATATTTAGTGACAATTAAAGATGAAACAAATATTGTGAGATTTTCTTGTCTATCACAAAATGCGTTCATTAATTACTGGACTCTTTTTCTAGCTTTTTGCAAATATACTAATTACATTTCCCGTAGATTCTATATTTATTATCTATGCTAAGAGGCATAAAAACAAAGATTTCCCATATACATAATCACTAATAATTTATTTCAATTTTGCACCCACTTAATTCTCATTCCACAAGTCACTTTTTATTTTTCAATCAACTTTTTCAAATACATTTGCCTATTAATTTCAAATAATATTATACTTGATATAAATATCAATACTGTTGAAGCGTGAAGGTTGTCTATGCCGCATGTGAATACTACACAAAAAGGTATATATGTTCGGGATCCTTTACCCTATTTTGCTCATTTTAATCATTCAACATATATATTATATCTAACGCCCCACTAGTAATAATATTAATATGTGAGATATGGCTACTCGATCCCCGTCCCATCCCTTTATGTAGAGAAAGAAAGGATTGATTAATTTCTTGACAAATGAAAATGACAGAAATACCTTCTTCTTCAACTTCTCACCACCACCAACTACTACCAACAACCAGCTTCTTCAACACCCAAAACCACCCATCCTCACTACTACTAGTCCAATATATTGATATCCAAACTATCCAAATCCTTATCAAATTCTTACCAAATCAAATTCGAGGAAACACATCCTTCGTTGGAAAACTAGGTGACGATGAATTCGGTAAATGTTGGCTGGAATTCTTAAGAGCAATGATGTGTCAACCGAAGGAGGGAATTTAGTCACCGAAGCAAGAGCCGCACTAAGCATTCGTGACTCTCCGCTCCGATGGTGAGTGCGAGTTCATATTCTACAAAAACTCCAGCGCCAACATGCTCCTCACCCTAGGAACTAAACCTAGATCTGATCAAATCTGCTAGGGTTTTCCACTACGACTAGTGGATTGGTGGATATTGGATTGGCATATTTGAGCAATGACGCGGTCTTGAGCAGTGGCGTGATGGGAGATAGAGGAAGATGTGCAGCGGGAGGGTTGGGAAGGCGGAGAGGAAGATGGAGAGGGGGAGAGAGAGGAATTAAGATGAGCAGCGGTGGAAGAGTTTCGTGAAAGAGGAAGATGGGGAGGCGGAGAGGAAGATGAGGCCGAGGGTTTTGTGAGAAGTAGTAAGGGTAGGTTCACTACAAAAAAAGGTTTCAGTTGTGATATTTTTTTGGAGCATCTGTGACACTCAAAGACGTCACTAAAAATATTAGTAACACCTTGTGGAGTGCATCTATTCAGCGTGTCACTAAAATTTTGTAATCCATTGAAGTATCGTTGTGTTATTTTGTGACACTTTAAGATGCAATTCAATTAGAAGTGTCACTAAAGTTTGTGACACGAATTGATGTAGTAATTTAGTTTGGTGACATATGCACATGTCACAAAATATTTAGTGACACCTGAAAGTGGACCAAATACTGTGACATTTCCTTGTCAAAAAATATGCTTCACTACTGAATTTTTGTGTGTAGTGGTTAGGTTAAATTTTGTGAGTAAATTTTAATTTTGTGACTAGGACGAGGGGTATATTTGTTGTAACGGTTATTTTCTAAATATCTCATTTTTATACACTATTGTTATTACACATACAGTAACTAAAGTGCTAATAACATGTCATGAAAATCATGATAAAAATGTGGGAAGTACAGTAGATGGAGCATCTATTAATCAACGAATCTCGGAGTAAATAAAGACTAAACTGTTTTTTTCCCGAGATACCATCTTTTACCATGTTTTGGTCTCCGAGAGCAAAACCGTTACCTAACTTGTTGAAAGTGAAAATAGTGGTCCCAAAAACCATTTTCTGGGCGGTTTTCTAGTTTAAAATTACAAAATTACCCTTGCATTTTTCGGCCAAAACCGCCCAGAAAATGGTTTTGGGGACTACTATTTTCACTTTCAAAATGTTAGGTACCATTTATATGCGGTTTTGCTCTCGAAGACCAAAACATGGTAAAAGATGGTATCTCGGGGACTAAAAAAACAGTTTAGTCGTAATAATATTATCATGTTGGGAAATTTTCAGTAGTATATATTTTCAAAATTTACACTTTTTATAATTTATTAGTTGTGTTATTGGTTAAACACCGCTGGCACAGTGACAGTGGGATTGGGAGCCTGGGAGTAGTTGCTGTTGTTAATGTTTTAACTTCATAGCTTAATAACCTTTCTGTTTTTAGTTTTAATCTTTGTAGTTTGGTTGCTCATATTTTTTCTGGTATTCGTGCTTGATTGTGCCAGATCAGGTGGCAGAAGCAGATGTGCTCAATGCTTATGGCATGAGATTGGATCATGTTGTGAGTATTGTGTTTGGGGTTGCATTATTTAGTTCATGCTGTGAGCCTTTCTATGCACGTGGTTTTATTAGTTGATACCACTCGATTCGCTTGCAGATTAAAAGAGGATGATTAATGCTGAAATGGAATTTTATGTATGAAACAGTGGCAAGCTCTGATCCTTCCTCTTTCATTGACTTCCCTGATGTATGCCGGGTCATTTACCCACAAGGTTTTCGATGTAATCAATTCGTGCAAGAAGCATCAAAGTCATGGAGAAAGTGTGATAATTGATTTTTTGAAAAGCATCCCAGATAGACTCATCAATTGGATATATTCCATGGCTAGCAATGTCACGGCTTGGCGTAGCTATATTGTGGTTTGTATATGCACTGACTTCTTTTATGTTTAGTGCCTTCCTCTTATTTTGGCCATCCATTTCTTGTCATGCAATCCCCCCTGTGCTTCCTCAAGCTGTAAGTATGAGAAACTTTGACCTACTATTGATCCTTAATATTGTGAAAAGTCCCTTAGTTTTGGTTAATGCCTTTTAGTTTGTAATTTCTTAGTTAAGAAGTAAGTGTTCTTGAGCCTTGTGGTGGTCATGTTTAATTTTGGCAATCTCCCTTGTCAATATTAATGCATTTAAGTATATATTATGCAGGCACCAGTTACGGAGGAATTGGTATTCAGAGCTTGCATGTTGCCCCTCCGTTTATGTGGGGGATTTAAAACTTATACTGCTGTATTTCTTTGCCCAGTCCTTTTCAGATTAGGTTAGTGAATAAATATGTTTTTACTTTGTTCAAGATGAAATGCTTTGAGCAATTATTAAAAGTTAATCTTAACTACTAGTTTCTTTGAATGTATCCTGTAGGATTGGAACTTTTACTCTCTCTCTCATTAAGTACTGCTAAGAATTTTAGACTGGCAATTTGTGAAACATACCTTTAAATTAGTATTTTGTCTACCATGAATTTATTATTTCACTGGGCTAAACATATCATGGGTACGCATCTCACTTCTTTATAATCTTCACGTATCCAATGGAAAACAAGATGTAAATTGTGTGTTGTTTATCTTGCTGAAGTTTCAATGTCTCAACATTTCATATGTTCTGTTCTGCTCTTATTTTGTTGATCCATTTCATTTATATTGCTTCTTTTCCTGTTTATGTTAAGAATCTGAGTGATGCAATACACTTGCAGCTCATTTGAATCATATGTTGGAAATCTATATTCGTAAGGACTACAGCTGGCTCAAAGCTTCCATGGCTGTAGGTATGATTTATTTTTCATTCTCCTCCCCTTCAGAATGTCATGTTTCTACAAGCTGCTGTGTCAACTGTCATTTACTCCAGAGCGGGAGTGCCAGAGCAGTGCCACATTTTGGGGAGAATTCGGACACTGGAATTTTAGATAGGATTTAGCTGTGTTTTGCACCTAAAATTATATTGTATCTTTTGGCTCCTATTTCGTAACAGATATACTTTTATCCTCCAGGTTTCCTACTGGCATACACTGTTGTGTTCGGGTCATATGCGTGTTTTCTATTTGTTCGAACTGGTAAGTTATTAACAATGCTGGATGGTGTTATCTTTGAGTAATACTTGCTTATATCCTTTGCAAGAAATGGATTTCTTTTGGTAGTTCCTTCCACCAGAGAACCGCTACTTTTTCTATGGTTTTTGAATGATATATGTTACATCTGTCTTATTCTTGTGGGATTATAGGGCATCTTATTGCTCCACTGATTGCTCACGTGTTTTGCAACTACATGGGCTTGCCAGTTATTTATTCACGCAAGACAGGTATGTTTCTCTCTTTTGATCGTTGGTGTGGTTCATTCAGCACTTATTTTGGATAAATCATCACTTATTATCCTGTCCTGTTAAGTTATTGTAATGAAATGGGTAAGAGACAGTTTACCCGTGTGTTTCGGATTGATGCTTACCCCTTGTGGCTTTACAACAAAGACAATAGTAGCCCCGTTCTGATGTTGGACTCTATGCAAATGTCAAAGAGCAGCTGGCATCTAAATTTCGGACCTTTTTTGTTGTTTTGATGGTTAATATTGTATATGATTTCAACTTATTATGTTCATATAGTTTTTTAAGTAGAAAGGTCTTTTGTTATTTCATCAGTCCGAGATCACTGGGCAAACGGCAAACCTGATACGAAACTGCGAAGGGGAAGTGTGTTATACTTATACCCTAACGAAAATCACCTTTTGATGCCAACAGGAGTGGCGAGTTTGGGGTTTGTAGTGGGATTTCTGGGATTCATCTGGCTTCTCTTCCCTCTCACGAGCCCGGATTTGTATAATCACAGCACACAGAGCTGCAATTGCTGGCATAGATTTTGTACATAGACCTAACTTAACCCTGTTGGTTTGCTAAATACATTTGGCTAATGAAAGTTGCATTTTTTGCTCCTATGCTACTCTGTTGGTGCGATGGTAATGACATCCTATTGCTGTATGATTTAGTCAGATATTTCAAGTCCATCGTAGATTTTCTGGAGACCACAAGGACAAAGGAAAAAACAGGAGTCCTTTTTTGGTAGTTTACACATAAGAGGATGAGTCAGAGATACTTGAGATGATGTTGAAATAAGAAGATTTGCAATCAAAAGCACTATTGAGAATCACGCAACCATACCTGTCAAAATTGTGATTAGAAGATTGGAATTCGAGCAAATGATGTCTCTGTGATATTGCTGTGATTGCTAAAGATCCCGGAGGATTTACAGCGGATGCAAACATCATGTAAATTTTACTGACCCAGTAACGTGTTTGATTACTTGAAGAAAAAAAAGAAGGTGATGTGTTTGGAATAGGGATGAAAATTCGTATGTTAATTCTATTTAGGCCTTAAACTCATAGTGCTAAAATTTAAAAGGCAAAATAACTACTATTTCACAAATTTATTAATATTTGTTTTTCTTTCTTAAAATTCCACCTCTGTACTCCCTCTGTTTTCTTATGTTTAGTACTATAGGTTGAAGTGTTTTAAAAAGTTAAAATGTGTCGAGAGAATTGAATGTAGAGAGCAAAAAGTTAGTGATTTTGAGTCATTTACGCTTTCTCATAAAATAAAAAGGAAATGTAATAATTTTATAAAGATATACGAAAATGAAAAGTATGTCAAACCTAAGAAAATAGAGGTTCTTTGTCATAAATTATTTTTAACAAATGTAACAAGTTTTTATGCTTGTTTCTTTCTCTTGCTTGAGATAAGCTATGAATAAAGAATATTATTTTACAATGAAAAAAGTTGGAACGAAATTGTTAACAATAGGTTACCTAGAGAAATAGGTAAAAGAAATTTCCATCCAATACTAATAGTTGGTCCATTCGTAGTCTTGGTAAAGTCCCTCTTGTTCCAATAGAAATAAACAAGAACAAATAAGTTTTAGCTAATGTAATAAGTACTGCTGATTATTGTTCCAAACACTCTACCCGTTTTAGTGGTGTCAAAAAACTTAGGAATGAATTCGTATGCAATAGAAAGATTCCAACCTACTAAGTAAAGAGCTGTTATACAAAATAAAAAGTGTGTCAAAAAATTTTTAAAAAAATAAAGACACTTTGTCATAAAATAAAAGGAATTAACAGTGTTAGAATATAATATATTCCATAAAAAATGAAAAGTGGAGTATCAAATTTAAGAAAACAGAGTAAGGCCCTGTCCAGTTCAACTTATTTCATCTCCAATAATTTCAGCTCAACTTTTCTCAGCTCATCTCAATTCATCACAGCTCCAATCAAGTCAACTCATCTCCTTTCAACTATTCTCACATCTTCTCAACTTTTCTCACATCTCCTCACCTCTTCTCAACAAGACCTAAGTTTAACATTGTCGTAGTCATCATTATAAACCTATTAACTTTAAGGCCTGATTTCCTATGTCCAGTTTGACTTTGTTAGATTTGGCTACCCTTGTGGTAGAAAGAAAATCATAATGGTAAATTTGAATTTAGTAAATGAAGGTAGACACAAATTTAATGTGATTCTAAGCAGAAGCGTTAGCATTTGTTTGATTTGATGAGTTAATTTGATGCTCATCTTGCTGGCAGAAGAGAGGGACACCTGTCACTTCTTTGAGCTGACGCGGTGGGCTCCTCCTGTGCTGATTCTGGCTGCATTGACTTTTAACCATACGCTCAAATCTTGATGACGTTGCCCTGAACTTTGATAATTAGATACTCCGTCAAAATTTTATTATTCAAAAAAATGAATCATTCCTTTTCTGAGTTTCGAATCAGAGAGCATTTATTATTAATAATTATTAAATTTACCATTTAACGGGAAAAAGTTGCGCAGAAGTGGAGTTGTTACACAAAAACCTAAATCGCATGATCGCATCCCAACAAATCCTCTGTTTTTTCTTAATAAATATTTTCCTAATTAATGCAATTGTAAATCTGTCATATTTTTATATAAACCACAAACGGTTAGTTTACATAAAGTTCAGTACAAGGCAAATTATGAATAAACTTGCACAATGATAAACTTGCAATGTTTCTGTATTACAATACAAGATACAGATAGATTACAATAGAGGTAAAATAAGGAAAAACTCTAATCTAGTCATTAAACTTATCATAATCCCCAATCGAAGCTTCGCATTCTCAGAGACGCAAAACTTGGATATGAAAAACTCAAACAACGGACGAGACAGACCCTTGGTGAAAATGTCTGCTATCTGAAGAGAAGTAGGGACATGAGCAATACGCAGCTTTCCAGAAGAGACTAACTCTCGAACAAAGTGATAATCAATGTCGACGAGTCATCCAAATGACTTCAGAAGCAGTATTGTCCAAAGCTCGATACTCTGACTCAGTGCTAGAACGAGAAACTTTAGGTTGTTTCTTCGCACTCCGAGAAACCAAATTACCGCCTAAAAAACAGCATATCCATAGGTAGACTGTCGTGTCCCCAAACAACTAGCCCAATCAATATCTGAATATCCCAGTACTTCAGGAGAAGAAGCAACTATGCCCAAAGTGCAAAGCCCTCGAACATAGCATAGAATCCAAGTGATAGCCGCAAAATAATCATCTCGAGGATTCTGGAGATAATGGCTGATAAGTCTGGACAGGTGATGGTCAGATACTAGAGAGCTCTAACCAAAGATCGATAGAGTGTCGGGTTCTTAAACCGAGGACTGGTACTGCTGTAAAGCTGGGAATTCGACAGAAATTGAGTAGAGACAAGCACTGCATCTGACATACCATCACGAGAGAAAATATCTCGAGCATACTTTGCATGACATAGAATAAGACCAGAAGTAGTAGGCGTAACTTCCAGGCCAAGAAAGTAATGTAACGCACCAAGATCCTTAATGGCAAACTCTTGATAGGCGCGATAAATGAACTGCCGAATAAGTTTAGAGTCTTTCCCAGTAAAAATAATATCGTTCTCGTGGACAAGCAGGTAGATTAGTGAAGAGCCCCGAGACAACACAAATAGAGACGTATCAGCTGAACTGCAACAAAAACTAAGTTGAGACAGATATTTGCTGAACCGCTGAAACCATGATGTAGAAGCCTACTTTAGACCATAAATGGCCTTACACAGACGATAAACATAGTCCGGA
>JAULKJ010000003.1:7090114-7109635 GCA_032355405.1 Rubia balearica
AAGAGCAGCTGCGGCGCTTGCTTTTAAAGATAGCAAGCTTATTGACATTAGGACAAGAGATAAAGCTTTTCTCTCTCTTAGAGAAGCCATGTCAAGACAATTTTTGGAGTACTATGGCCATGTCAAGACAATTGTTGGAGTACTATAGCCATGTTAGGATAATTATAACCATGTAAATACTAAGGGTAAATAAGTATTTTTACTTATTATTATTTTTTAAAGTAGAAAGTGTGAAGTTTTGATTGAGACGGGCAAAAAAGGAAAGTGTGCATCTTGAATTGGTACGGAGGGAGTAATATAGATGCGTCATGCGTAGGGGCGGCAAATGGGCGGACGGGTTGGGTAAAATGGGTAATTAAAAAATATGGGTATGACCCATTTTGACCTATTTTATGATGGGTAAAAAATGGGTCGGGTTAAAACGGGTTGAGTTGAAACCCGCTCAACCCGCTGGTTGAAAGTCATTCACCTCACGGGTCAAAAATGGGTAAACTCACGGGTTTCAACCCATATATTGACTCATATGGGTTTATATACCAACCCATATGGGTAAACTCGCGGGTTTCAACCCATGTGTTGACTCATATGAGTTTATATACCAACTCATATGGGTAAATATGGGTAAACTCGCGGTCAACCTACAAACCCAACCCGTTCAACCCATATTTTTCCACTACCCATTTGACCCATTACCCATTTGACCCATTGCCCATTTTACCCATACCCATATAGGTTTAAAATTAGATAACCCTCTTGACCCGCGGGTTACGGGTCTATTTTGCCACCCCTATCAGCCGTGATCAAATCTTTTCATTCGTGTTTATGTATGTAAAGTCAAATAAGAGTTGACCATTAATTAGCTATGGTTAAACCTTAGTTATTATTGTTTATGTATGAATGGTCAAGTAAGCTAGGGTTGACCATTAATTATTTAAATTCAAACCATTTTATTTATATTTATACACAGAAATTCAAATAAGGGTTGACCATTGAGTAATTATTTTATATAATTATGAATAAGTAGTATATAAATTTTATTCGATGAAAAAATAAATTTTATTTATTTATATACGACTTCGATCATATATTACTCGAATCTACGTTTAATTTTTTTAAATGTGAAAAATAGATATAAAGTAATAGTTAAAATTATAGTTATAAAAACTTTTAAAAATTCTAAAAAGAAATGGAGTAGCATAAAAAATATAAAAATTATATTTTAGTTTTGTTTCAAAATAAATTATATTATTAATATATATTCACTTATTTTAATTCGTGAATCGAACGGGTGTTATCTAGTTATTCATATACTAATAAATAAAATAACTAACAATAAAATATAAAAGGTGAATGTGAACTTGCGAATGTATAAGTTTAATTTTTCATTCATAATATTGAATATTATTTTTACATTATTATTTGAAAATGTGGAAGACTTAAAATATTACTATTTTAGAAAATGGACCTAAGTACCATGCCTGCGAGAGTGACGTGCGACGTCGATCACAAAAACAACCAATGTTGTTATGAGAGAAAGACGTGCGACGTCGGTCATTTCATGTCAGCGAGAGGGTTATGCAATGTTGATCACAACAAGAACCAAAGTTGGTAAGCGAGAAAGGCGTGTTACGTCGATCATTCATGTCTGAGAGAGTGACGTGTGACGTCGGTCACAAAAAATCTAACGTCGGTAAGTGAGAAAGGCGTGTGACATCGGTCATTTCATGTTTACGAGAGGGACGTGTGACGTCAGTCACAATAATAAGCGACGCTGGTAATGCGTGTGATTTTGGTCATTTATGTTTGCAAAAGTGACGTGCAACGTCGGTCACAAAAGTAACCGACATCGGTAAGCGAGAAATGTGTGCGACGTCGGTCATTTAAGACATTTTACCTTAATTTTTTAAAATTGAGGTAAGAAGTATACTTTTTACCTCAATTTTTTTGCCGAGGGAAAAATATTATTTACTAAAAACAGAATCGAGGTAAAAGAACTTTTTACCTCGGTTATTTGCCGTAAAGAAAGAAATTGAGGTAAAGGGGGTGAAGTAATAGGTAATTTTTCTTGCAGTGAGGGATCAGAAATATTTCGGGGTTCTCACACATTTTAGGTTTGTTCTTATGAGTTAAAGTATCTACTCCCCTTATTTTCAATTGACCTACTTTTCTAGTTGGTTTGTTCTTCCTTTTAGTGTAAGAATTTTTCAAAAATTTAGCATATGAGGGAACTTGTTCAGTGACATCAAGAATAAGAATGCTAACCTCAACCTTCTAGAATACTTGGAAAATTTGAGCTTCGTTGGTTGCCACCTTTAGCCTTTCCCATAGAGCACTAGAATACGGTGGTGGAGGGTTCATCCTTGCTTAAGTGGTGAGGAGCTCCTTTTGGGCTCCTCCTCAACTACTACCTCTTCTTCTTCTAGGTTGGTCTTGTTTTTTTTAACAATTTATCATCCTCTTGCACGACCTCCTTCCCGGCCTCGTGTACCTCCTTCCTGCTTCTCAACTTCAAGGCTCTCAGATTCTATTGATTAACCTCGGGTTGGGACGGTAGTTTGTTGGATTCCCTAGCCTTAAATTGGCTCCCCAAAGTGATGAGTTGATCAACTTGCACTTTGAGGTTCTTAATAAATGAAAAGGCTCTTCGCCAATTGTGCTATTGCATCAAAGATCTCTTCCAGGTCCAACTTGTAAAATGGATCATTGCTGTTGGAAAGTCCTTCTCCCCTCGGGTAGGGTTGAGGTGGTCCACCTCAATTGTACCCTTGGTTTTCCTCGCACCAACGGAAGTTCAGGTGATCATGATATCAAGGGTTAAAGAAATTTGCATAGGGGTCTTGCCTATCTCCTCCTTAGTTCCTCAGGAACCCTTGTTGTTGCCCACTGGAAAATTGCCTATTTCCACCATTAAAGTCTAAGGCCTTCACCTCCTCAAAGTCGTCAACCACTTGCGGACATGTATTGGTCGGGTGATCAAGATTGCAAATGACACACACCTTCACTTGTTGAGCTCTCCCTTTCATGAACTCTTTCATCATGGAAGAAAGCTCTTGGAATTGTTCCTATAGCTTAGGAGAATGAGCGGGCTCCTATAAGGTCTTCACACGAGATCGGGTACCAAATTGTATTGTACTGTTGACTATCTCCTCGAATAGTGTCATTGCATCTTTAGGGTTTTTGTTCACTATAGATCCATTACATACCGCATTCACCTTGCACATGTATTTGTTGCATAAGGCTTCAAAGAAGTAATACACCAAATCGCGCCTCCTTGAATGGATAATAGGGGCAACTAGCCAATAGTTGCTTGAACCTCTCTTAGTACTCATACAAGGACTCGTTTGCCAACTGCAAAATATTGGACAGTTGGTTCATCAAACCCGTAAAGTTTGTAGCCTGGAAGTATTTCTCTAGAAACTTCTGCTTCATGTCCCTCCATGAAGTGATGAAACCCAGTAGGAGTTAATATAGCCAATCCTTGGTTGCATCCCGCTGCAAGAAAGGAAATGATCTTATGTTGTAGTCTTCCTCTGACACCCCTAGTCGAATAAGTGCTTATTCAGGTCCTCTCCGGCCATCCCATGGAAGGTGAGCAAGCATTGGTTCATGTCTCTCTTTAGCTCACAAGTTACATTAGGTGGCAAAGGCGGGAAGACTATTCTAGGGGTTGATTCTCCAAATTGGGAGCCATCAACTTCCTAAGCGTTTGATTGTCTTCCGCTATACAAACTCTTTTTTCAAAAACATCAGCCGGTTCTTATGGAACCTACTCTAGCTCTCCTTCTTTGCCATCTCCGACCACCTGCGTTTTCTGGTAAGTAGTGTAAAGTTCCTAAGTTCGTGGTACGAGTATGTACCATAAACCAGAAACTTGACAATACCAGTCCCAAGAAAAAACACTAGTAAACAGATTAGAATTGACATGTATAACTATTGAAAAGCTCAACACAATAACCAACTTAAGCTACAAAATAAAAACAAGACTAACTACTCTACCAACTAGTAATACAAGTTAACAATTAAATATTTAAACTAGTATCCCTAGCAGCGGCGCCGAAATTTGATTTGTACTCCGTGGGTTCGTTCCTTTTACCAAAATTACTCGTGGAATGTTAAAGACCAAAGATAGAGATTTGAATGTTTCTCCCGTATTCACTACTATAATACAGAAAGGGTAGCAAGTGGTAAGTTTGGGGTCGTCCACAGAGATGCTCGAAATTTAAAAGTTAACTACGTGAAACTCACAATCGGGTAGTCAATCCAATTGCATGTCAGTAATAGTCAATGTTATAAGCATGGTTTGGGGGGGAGGTTATCTATCAACTACTGAACATGCAAGAACAAGTGACTAAACTATGTTAAGCTAACACTTAGGGATATTTGTGTTACATGATCGGTAGAATACTTTGATCCAATATTCTATCAAATACAAGACATATAAACGTATCCTAATGTTTATGTCACATAGTGTGGTCGATAGTTAATACTTCCCTTTGTCTGTCACACAAATGTACTCACATCTTATTCTATCAACACCACTTTCATATTAGGAAAGTGCATCAAGCGGCGTCCATTATGAATGCTTCTCCCTAGCCTATGGAGGTAAAAGGATTGGCATCTCATGATGACTCTAGGGTTGAAATGACAAGGGTCGAATTACTACAACCGTAGTTGCTACTAACTATCATTCCCTCACCTGCTAGGCTACCATTTCCCTTCACACTAACGTACAGTTATGGGAGCGATTCTTACGACCCAAATGCATACACCCACATGGTCACGGACTCCCACTCCTCTTATTACCTAGCGATACTCCCTATGGGACAAAAGATTCTAGCACCATACATGAATCATATACTAAGGTGTATACCAACATAGGATATCAATCATGCATTTAACAAGAATTTAAAGAACACATCAAGCATGATATTCATAAACACAAAAGGATAGGGTGATTTAGAATCTCACAAAAAACTACAAAATCATGATTACAAATTTAGATCTTCAAGCAAATACACAACTCGCTAAGCGTTGAACCCAATCTTTCCAATGGATTCAATGCCCTTGGGAAAAAACTAAGAAGATTAAAAAAGAGAGAAGGGTTATTCCCTTTCTTTCTCTACCCACTCTTAGAAAACTAGGAGAGTGAAAAACTAAACTAGCCAAACTTTGCTTCTTTTTTAAACCCTAGTAGACATACGTCCTTTTATATAGTAGATAGGAAATGAACCTTGAAGAGGTAAAAAAGGCAAGGTAAACCCCAGCTGGCTACCGACACTGGCCGTCGGCACGGGCCGCCTATGAGCTAAAGTTTTTCAGTTTTTTGAGCGGCACGACTGTTATTTCCTTCATGGCCACCGGTTGGGAACATCTTCTGCTCATTTGAACTACACGACTAGTGTAATTCACGGGACACTGGCTGGGAGAGTCTTATGAGCATCTGGATTGCACAACCTTTGTACTTCCTCACCAGCCGCAGGTTGTGAGTTGATTTCTTGGAAAACTGATGGTGCGGATGTGCAAAACATCACAGGACGTGGGATGGTCTTCGGATCATGACTTTCAAGGAGCACATGCCGTGAAATATAGCACGTCTCGTGCTTCATACTTAGCCACATGAGCAGATTGAACTGTACGAGCTGTGTAATACCCCGTAGCCCTTGAAATTACTTAAGCATCACACCATTTTGGATGGCACAGGTCGTGTTGTAGAAAACGACCATGTCAGTCTTCTTTGTTATCTGAGTTTCAACTCCCTTTATCCTTGGCGCATTTCCATCTTCTACCACGATTAAGCGTGTGGCCTTTGATCTACTACCATCCTTGCAAATGGTCATCTACTCTGAAGTGCTTACGAGCGATCTACAATGAAACTCACAAAATAAGATCTAGATGCTCGTAAGGACATGACATCCATTAGGTCTAAATTATCGTGAAGGACGAATAAAAAAAACCAAAAAAGCCTATCTGAACCCCTTGTGATTTAAACCCAACTAAACCTAACAATCAACCATACAAAATATACTAATAAATGTGCTAAATGCATTGGTTAACTAACACATGCTTCTAGGTTCAGATCAACAAGAAGAAAGACATTTTATGGATACAATGGTTACATGCTTACTACATGAAAGGGGAAATGATGGAAAACTGTAAGATACAATATTCTCAGAGCAGCTCCTGGAAAACTTTTTTGAATATCTATCTCTCAGTTACTGACCTGGAAAATTGTACAAGGAAAATGGTACACTTATTACTGCAAAATTTTATAATTGGTTGAAAGGAGGTAAAGAGGTGATTGCTGCTGGAGTTATAATATGGCAGAAGGAAGTTCAACCTAAACATGGGTTTTTTTTTTCTCTGGATGCTCTTGAATAAGAAATTAGCTACTGTAGACTGATTGAATGAGTTTGGTATTTTGGGAGTTGAACCTGAAATGTGCAATCTCTGTGAAGAAGAAAAAGAGTCTGCACAACACCTATTTTATGAATGCAAGTATTCTGTATAGGTTCTCAATGAATTGCAGGTGGAGAATTTTGGAAGTCTGAGATTGATGAAAAAAATATGGTATCAGCTTCCTAAAAGAAGAGGAAACAAATATTTTTTTGCTAAGAGTTGTTGTACTTTGTCAAATTTGGATGGAAAGGAATAGTAGATATTCTCAAAATAGGAAAAGAGGATAGAAGTACTGGCTTATCAGATCAGAACGGAAGTGGAATGGGTGGCAAGGAATTATAAGCAGAAGCTGTATAATATGATGGAGGAAGCAATGGTGATCCCAATTGGAGTATAAAAGGAAAAAAGTTAGGGTAAAAATCTTATGTTTGGGTTGATTAGTCAATGTGATTGGGCTGTAAGGAAGTGTGATGGGCCAAGAGTGATGGTTTAAACTCTATACTTTTGGGTTGATTTTATTTATACCCCCCTGTCCCTGTTCAAATTGTACATTTGCTTTTTTGACATTATCCGCTATCAAATTTCATCGCATATTTGAATAGATACATGAACAACAATATTATCGTGTATGATATTGTTGAATTCGTCGTAACAAGTAAATTCTAAATATCAATTTTTTATTTGCCGTTATTATAAGTAGACTAACATATTAACAGTCAACATGCTTCTTGAATAGTGCGATCATGATTATGGTGCAATTTGAACTTGGACGGAGGGAGTATACGAAAAGATTTCATAAAAAAAGCAACTTTTTTCTTCAAAAAGGTCTATAATAAAGTTGTTACTATTTAAACTTTATACGTACAATCACAATTTACGTACCTTAAAAAAATAGAAAACACAAACATAACATTTCCTAATTAAACAACATGAACATAAAAATTACAAAAATCCATATAAATCTGAAAAATATGAATCACAATATGTGAATATTAAAAAGCCAAATTATTCAAAGAAATAATTTTCAAAGGAATGCGAAATAGAATTATTAAAAATAAAGACATACAATTAAATTACCTTATTATATTTTACCTTAATTGTATGTCTTTATTTTACCCATTTTAATTAAAATTCCCATTTAAGAGTATTAATATAAAATTTATATTATTTTATATTATTTTTTTATATTTGTATATCAGTTTTCAGGTTGATTTTGGGTTTTTTTTAATACCAAAATCAAACAATAATTTGATTGCAGATTTTATTTTACATAATTTGATTTAGTTGATTCAAATATTTGAATATTAAATTTGATTTGATTTATTTAATATTTGAATAATTAATTTTTTATTTGATTTTTTATTTTCAAAATTTTACCCACCCTAAGTATTTTAAAATGTTTGATATACACAATCTTTAATTTTGATATGAAAAAATAAATAATTTCACTACATTTATTGTATATTTTAAAACAGATTCAAAAAGTCAATCAAAATGAAATGAAAAAAAGAAAAGAAAAGTAGTGAAGTTGACATTCCGAAGAAGTAAAAGTATACTACTAAATTATTTTTGATGTGAAAGTTGAAACTCACACATAAAATTTATAGGAATTTTAACTTTTCATGTGCAGCCAAATACAATTTCTAACTCATTATGAATATGAAATTTTAACATGTTTTGGAAATTATAGGATTTTTAATGTTCGTGATAAATTTAGTTAACAAAGTACTAAGTTGCACATGATAATTTACCGTTAATATGTTTAACTATATATAATAACGGTACATAAAAAGTCAATATTTAGAAATTACTTATTATCACAAATCCAACAATATCATACACAATAGTATTATTGTTTATACTACCTCCGTTCCAGAGAAACCTTCATATTTTTTTTATCAAATTTGTCAAACTATGTTTTTATACACCGTTTGCACATGTGGCTAAAGTTATGGGTGATCAAACATGTGTTGAGAAAATTGATCAAAAAATAAGAAGTTTTCTTAGGGATGGAGGGAGTATATCCATTGAAATATGTGGTCAAAATTTAACAATATGAATTATCAAATGGCAAATGTGCTATGCTATTTATGATGGGATAGAGACTATTGAAATTCCAAAAGCCACTACTGGAGATTGTAAATTAAACAGTAGCCGAAGCACACAGTGTTTATTTTATCTCCTGATGTACTGTCTCAGTTCAAATATATGATCATAAATATTTCTAAAATATCTCCTAAATAATGAACCATAAATAACTATTGTAATACTTCGTACTATTGTTATTACTAGGAGTTACCTGTGGTACCATATACGAATTGGAGATAAGCAGGCAAATCAAATACTATCATTTAATAGTAAAAAATGAAAAATGTGCACTTTTGTCCCTCACTTTCTTGTTTTGTGCACATATATCCCTCAGTTTTTTGAAAGTACATTTGTATCGCTGGTGACATCTGAAAAATTGATTAATTTTGGTCATTATCGAACTCAAAGGAAATGATTGTTTTGCCCCCTAAAGAAAAAAAATCAAAAATTAGAAACCAATTTTGGATTTCACCTCATATCTTGAATCCGTTCGAGTAATCTGACATAGACGAGGGAAATCCACTGAAATTAGGGTTGGAAATCTTAACTAAATTTCGCCAGGGCAAATCGCGGATGAAGAACTTCGAATACTAGTCCACATCACACTATTTTTGAACTCAAAATTTTGACAAGACATTTTTATATCGATGTTGATGAAGGGTGGGCTCCACTTCAGTGGAGGGTTAAATGGTCCTTAACTTTTCAAAAATGAAGTGGAGGTTATTTTGGTAATTTCAATATTGGTCAATACCGGAAAATAATAGGTCAACGTTGGACTCATGCAGGAACGGTAAGAGTTTTTAAGTCACAGCTAATCCAGGGATATATATACACTTTTAAAAAACTGGAGGTATATGTGCACTAACCAAGAAACTGAGGTATGCATTTTACCTTAAAAAAATTGGAAAAACTTTTAGGGAAATTTCCTGAAACTTGTGGAAGAAGAGCGCCTTCCCCCCAAACTCCATCCCATATTCAAAATTCAAAATTCAAACTCCCACCTGACCGTTAACCCTAATTGATTTATACCCCGAATCGCCCACTTTTCGTCCTCATTTCCCCGACCTTAGAAGAAGAAGAAGACACAATCTCCGTGTCTCTGCTCACTAACCCTAACAATGCCGCCCAAAGGCCCTCTCCAATCCAGCAACAATGCCAACGTCATCCTCCCCACCGGCAAAACCATCGAAGAAACCTACCAGAAGAAGTCGCAGCTCGAGCACATCCTCCTCCGCCCCGACACCTACATCGGCTCCATCGAGAAGCACACGCAGAGCCTATGGGTGTACGAGGACGGCGACATGGTCCACCGCCCCGTCTCCTACGTCCCGGGGCTCTACAAGATCTTCGACGAGATTCTGGTCAACGCCGCCGACAACAAGCAGCGGGACCCACGGATGGACGCCCTGAAGGTAGAGATCGACGTCGACCAGAACTGCATCAGCGTGTATAATAATGGTGACGGCGTTCCGGTTGAAATGCATCAGGAGGAAGGGGTTTATGTCCCCGAATTGATCTTCGGCCATCTGTTGACCAGCAGCAATTACGACGATACGCAGAAGAAGACCACCGGTGGCAGGAATGGATTTGGGGCCAAGCTTACCAACATCTTTTCTACCGAATTTGTCATTGAAACTGCAGATGGAAAGAGGCAGAAGAAGTACAAGCAGGTTAGTTTTTACTTGATCTGGTATTATTAGTTCATTTTGTATGACAATTTTTGGGGTTTGCTATTATACAATGGGGGTTCATTTAATTAGTTAGCCATGATTTAGCCGAAATAGTTACCTATTACTTTGTTGGATTTGTTTCCCTGGATAACAACATCTAATTCTGAGTATTCATTTTGTTTTACAACATGTCACAATATAGGCAGTATATTGGTTATATCACCACTTAGAGGAAAGTAGTTAAAAGTTTCGATCAATAAGAAAATTGAGTAATTGGGGAAGCATCATTTTCTTCTAGCAATTAGGGAGATTGGTGGAACATATAATTTATTCTCTTTCATGGGTGTTAAAGGAAGCTGAATTTGTCTTAATTTACGCACATATACTTACCACTTATTAACTAATGACGCCAGCTTGTTGCTGTCAGGGTTCTCTTTGGTCTTGTTCTAATTATGTTGGCTATTCTGTTGGTCTTTTATCTGTCCTGTAGGATGGTTGACCTCTAGCTTATTCATCAGGTTCTACAGTTAAGTCCTCGATCAGTTACCTTTATTCATGTTTTTGTTTTCCATATAGGTTTTCTCCAAGAACATGGCAAGTAAAACTCAGCCTGTTATATCCAAGTGCAAAGAGAGTGAGAACTGGACTAAGGTTACCTTTAAGCCTGACTTGGCAAAGTTCAAAATGGATCATCTGGAAAATGACGTGGTTGCCTTGATGAAGAAACGTGTGGTTGACCTGGCGGGATGTTTAGGAAAGACTGTGAAGGTTGAATTAAACAAGGAGAAGCTCCCAATCAAATCATTTGCTGATTACTGCAGTCTCTATCTGGATTCTGCAGCAAAGAACAGAGGAGAAACCTTGCCAAAGTTAGTTTTTGTTATTGTTTGTTTGTTTGTTTTGGGTTTTGGACTTTCTTACTGTTCCTTTGTAGATTATTGTGGTTGATTGCTTTTGCAGGATTGTTGAGAAAGTTAATGCTCGTTGGGAGGTTTGTGTGAGTCTGAGTGAAGGGCAGTTTCAGCAGGTACTGCAATAATTGACCCTAGTTTGCTACCATCTTTTCTAGCTTTTTGGTTCTTACTTCCTTCATTATCTCTTACCAGGTCAGCTTTGTGAATAGTATTGCAACAATCAAGGGTGGCACTCATGTTGAGTATGTTACCGGACAGATAACAAATTATCTCGTTGCTATCGTGAACAAGAAGAATAAGGCTGCTAATCTCAAAGCCAGTGCTGTGAAAAATCATTTGTGGGTATTTGTTAATGCTCTGATTGATAACCCTGCATTTGATTCTCAAACCAAGGAAACTTTGACCCTAAAACAGGCCAGTTTTGGTTCTAAGTGTGAAGTTTCTGAAGATTTCCTAAAGAGAGGTTTGATTAATTCTTTCTAAAATATCAGATCGTTGTTTTGCAATCACTGCTGAATGCTGTCTCGTTTCAGTGATTAAAAAATTGGTTACTCTCTGGCAGTGGCTACTAAGAGTGGAGTTGTAGACAGTCTCCTTTCGTGGGCAGAATTCAAGCAAAAGAAAGAGCTTAAGAAAACTGATGGAAAGAATTCAGAGGGAAGGATCACTGATATTCCAAAACTTGATGATGCTAATAATGCTGGCAAAAAGCCCAAGTCCAGCCAATGCACTCTAATTTTGACTGAAGGAGATTCTGCCAAGACTCTTGCGGTAAGTTGCTGTGCTCCTGATCCACTTAGTTTGGTGTCTATCTTTTGTGGGAGCTTGATGGTTGTAATTATCCCTGCAGCTGGCTGGAATAGCAGTTGTTGGGAGAGACAACTATGGAGTTTTCCCCCTGCGAGGTAAACTGTTAAATGTTCGGGAAGCAAGCCATAAACAGATTATGGAGAATGCTGAAATACGACATATCAAGAAAATCATGGGTCTGAAGCATGGGCAAGAGTACAATAGTACGAATGTGAAAGATCTAAGATATGGTCACCTAATGATCATGACTGATCAGGTTTCTTTTCTTAATGCTCATTTCTATCTTTTATTTTCCTTCTAATTATATTATACTCTTTTTGTTCAAGAATTTTGACCATCTCTCCGGCAGGATCATGATGGTTCCCACATCAAGGGGCTCTTGATCAATTTCATACATTCCTTTTGGCCATCATTGCTGAAAGTTCCATCTTTCTTGGTGGAATTTGTCACTCCTATCATCAAGGTTACTTACGCTTTGGCAGATGTTAGTTTCATTAGTATGTTCATAAATTCTCTACAGATCTATTGATTTCTATTAAATCCTTGTGTTGCAGGCAACTAAAGGTGGAAGATCTTTGCCATTTTACTCTATGCCTGAATATGAGTCATGGAAGGAAAGTATCGGTGATGCAAAGGGTTGGACCATCAAGTATTATAAGGTCCGTGTTTACAGAAACTGAATAACTAGTGATTTTATGACTTACAAATGCAAGCTTGTAACTGGACTTTAACCTTGGCAGGGGTTGGGAACAAGTACTGCAAAGGAAGGACAGGAGTATTTCAAAGCTCTTGAGAAGCACAAGAAAGACTTTGTGTGGGGGGATGAACAAGATGGAGAAGCAATAGAACTTGCTTTCAGTAAAAAGAAGATTGAAGCTAGGAAGAATTGGTTGCGACAGTTTGAGGTTTGGAACAGCAGCAATGCATTCTTCCTTTGTTATTTGGGAAATGTGCTTGTATCTAACAGGGAGAATTTGTGTGATGCTTTGCAGCCGGGAACTCATCTGGATCATAAAGACAAGTTGATTACATATAGTGATTTTGTCAACAAGGAACTCATATTGTTTTCAATGGCGGATCTTCAAAGGTCAATTCCGTCAATGGTTGATGGCCTGAAGCCAGGTCAAAGGAAAATTCTCTTCAGTTCTTTTAAGAAGAACTTTATCACGGAAAAGAAAGTAGTACAGTTCGCTGGTTCTGTTTCCGAACTATCGGCTTACCATCACGGAGAGGCGAGTCTTGGAAGTACCATTATTGGTATGGCTCAGGATTTTGTTGGCAGCAATAACATTAATCTTCTTCAACCAAATGGTCAATTTGGGACAAGAAATCAGGTGATATAACAAACTTATAGCAGTTTGTGATTTTTGGCTGCTTTATCCTAAAGGAGGCAGTACATATTCTTCTAGTTCTAGATTACTTACAAATCTTTTCTTTTGCAGGGTGGGAAAGATCATGCAAGCTCTAGGTATATATATACTAGGCTTTCTCCTATTACCCGGTTCCTTTTCCCTAAAGATGATGATGGTCTCCTAGCTTACTTGAATGAAGATGGGCAGTCTATTGAGCCTACTTGGTACCATTCTTCCTGACAAAAATACTGATCATTTATATTTTACCATGAACTTATTGACCTGATTTAAAAAAATGTGAACAGGTACATGCCAACAATTCCAACAGTACTTGTGAATGGTAGTGAAGGAATTGGTACAGGATGGAGCTCTTATGTTCCAAATTACAATCCAAGAGATATTATTGCTAACATCAAGCGTTTGGTGAATGGTGAACGAATGGAACCTATAGATCCTTGGTATAGAGGTTTCAAAGGAGCCATTGAGAAAACAGCTATCAAGGATAATGGAGTTACCTATACTGCAACAGGAATATTGGAGGAGGTCAATGAAACGACTATCAGGGTGACAGAATTGCCAATTAGAAAGTGGACTCAGGACTACAAGGAGTTTTTAGAATCATTGATGGCTGCCAATGACCCGTTCATTATGGTATCGATCCCCTTTCCCTTTGCATATACTGGTGTTAAGTTCCATCTGCAGTTTTGTTAAACCTGGAATGAATTTCTTCTTGAAGGATTTTAGGGACTATAGCGATGACACTTCAGTGTATTTCGAGATTGGCTTGAGTGAGGCGAATCTAGCCATGGCCAAGCAAGAGGGTTTGCTGAAAAAGTTCAAGCTAACCACCACAATTAGCACAAGCAATATGCATCTGTTTGATGCTAATGGTGTGATTAAGAAATATGACACGCCAGAACAAAGTATGTATTTCATTATTACAACTGGCAATTGCCTTAGATCTGATATATTGCCAGTTGTGCTAATGATGAATTTTCTTGTGTGCAGTTATTGAGGAATTCTTCCATTTAAGGCTGGAGTATTATGAGAAAAGAAAGGCAAGTTTATGGTGTACATTTTCAAGAACTCTGGTAGCTAAAAGTCACGCATAATAACACTTTTCACCATTTGTATTGTAGAGACATATTTTGAATAACCTGCAAACAGAGCTACTGAAGCTAGATAACAAAGTCAGGTTTATCCTAGGTGTTGTGGAGGGCTCAATTATTGTGAGTAACAGAAAACGGTCACATCTGTTTTTAGAGCTGAAAGAGAAAGGTTTCACTCCTTTCCCTAAAAAGAAGGCTGAACCAAATGTTGCTGGGGCAGAAGATAATAATGCAGAAGAAACTGAAGAAGAGCAGGAGAGCAGCGCAAATGACTATGAGTATTTGCTTAGTTTGGCGATAGGAACCTTGACTCTTGAGAAAGTAAAAGAACTCTGTGCTAAAAGAGACGAGGTCAAGGACCATGTGGAGGAATTGAGAAAGTCAACTCCAGCGCAGCTGTGGACCAAGGATCTTGATGCTCTTGAGGAAAAACTTGATGTATGAACAAGCATGACCTCTTATTTATTGCTACACATTGTTAACTAAGGCAACACTTATACTAATTGTTTTCATGGATTTCTCAGGCTCAAGATGCAATTGATGCCGAGGCAGAGATAGCAAGAAATGAGATGAGGAGGAAAGCAATGGGTGGTGATGGATCTAAACCAACTCGCAAAGTTCCACGGAAGTACAATAAGAAAACAAAGGCCAGCAATACAGAAGAGCCAACCCCTGAACCAATGGAAATCTCAGAAAGTTCGGCAATGGAGACAAGTGAGTGCATACGTACAGTTGTTATCTTTATTATTCATGAATTGGTACCTTGAAATAGGTTTTCTGTTGTAGATATTACTGTTCCTGAGGTGGTACCTAAGCCAAAAGGCAAAAAAGCAGCTGCTCCAAAGAAAGCTCCTGCTCGAAAGGTTAGGATTGGGACACACTTACACAATTAAAGAGCCTCTAGCTACCTACGATTTTCTTATAGCTTTCGCACTTGTATTTGAGCAGGGAAAATCTTCAGTCATGGTGAGGAATGCTGACGATGAAGTTAACGATTATGTAGGCCAAAAAGCAGCTGGTCCAAGGAAAGCTCCTGCTCAGAAGGTTGGGATTGGAATGAAATTACAAAATTTACGAGTTTCTACCTGTCTACACTTTCATAATATCTTTTGTACTTGTGTTGAGCAGGGAAAGAGGGATGATGAGGATGAGGATGATGATGAGGAGGTGCTTGAATTGAATGATAGACTTGCAGCCTACAACCTGGGACCATCCCCTGATCAATCACAGGGTAAATTCTAACCTGCTTTGCTTTCTTTGTTTCACATTATTTTTTGTCCCTGGGAAAGAAGTCTGTTAAGTTAACAATCTGTTCAGTGACAGAAACTGAAGTCCGAAGAAGAGAACCTACCAGAAGAGCTGCTGCTAAAAAGCCTGTTGCAGTTGTGACTCAGATATCTGATAGCGATGAAGAAGCAGAAGACAATTCTGATGATGATGAAGAGGTTGAAGAGATTTCTGATGATGAAGATTTTGATGAAGAAGTGGAGTCAGCTCGTAAAGGAAGGAAAAAACCAGCAGCATCAAAGGCACCTGCAGCTGCATTAAAGAAGAGAGGGCCAGTGGCTAAGTCCCAGGTTGCAGCAGGGCAGAAGCTAATTACAGAAATTCTGAAGCCTACTGGAATCTCCCCTGAGAAGAAAGTGAGAAGAATGAGGCCATCACCATTCAACAAGAAAAGTGGCTCTGTGACGGGAAGGCTAAGTCAGAACATAGAAGAGAAGAGCAGCCCTGGTTCGGGTTCAGGGAGCACAGAGGAATCTGCTCAGTTTGTGGCTGCTTCAAGAGCCACCAGACCGCAGAGGCGTGCCAAACAGATTCAGATTCTGAGTGATTCTGAATCTGAACCTGAGCTTTCAGATGACTCTGATTTTAATGAAGATGAAGATTAGATGTGACTAAGTGCTATACTAACTTGTTTCTAACTTGAGCGTGATTAGTGTCTAAAGAGGAAGGTTCTTGTTTTCCATGCTCACCTGTCCCTTAACCACTGTGTTGAAACCGTGACTTTCATTTTATCACTGATTCAGATTGTGAACTGAAAACGGATGTTCTGTCTTCTTAATCATCAAATTTGCATAACCTGCTGTTTAATTTGCTGTATTTTTTTGGGTATAGAGATGCATTGAAGATCAATTTACCTGTGCCTTCTTATACTAAATTATTGAAAATTGTATGCACCAAAAAGATAAGAAAACCACTTAGAAAGTTCGGAAAAATTAAAAATAGGGGAAGTGTCAACTCTTAATCATAAAAATTTGCCCAAGAAATGTGATGACCTCGGCATGTTTTCAATTCCTATTTCTTTAGGTGGTAAATTGGTGAAAAATGCTATGATTGATCTAGGAGCATCTATCAATGTTATTCCTTCCTGCCTTCATGAAAACCTAGACATTGGTGAACTTGAAGAAACTAGGGTAATTGTCCAATTAGCCGATCACTCCCAAACTAGCCCTCGAGTTTTAGTTAAGCACGTAATGGTTAGGGTAGGCAGTTTAGGGTTTCCGGTAGATTTCTATGTTCTTCACGTAGCGTACGATGGTTGTGCACCCTCAATATTATTGGGGAGACCTTTTCTTAAAATGTCAAGAACAAAGATAGAAGTTCATTTGGGAACACTAACCCTACAGGATGATATTGATAAGGTGAGTTTTGATATTTATAAATGTAAGCATGATTCACCCGATTCCTCTCCTGTGTACAAAAGGCATAACCTTATGTGAAGAACTTGCTCGACATGAGAACTCTTGCATGATAGATAGGGATGATTGCCTTGATGAAGCTCTTGATGATAGTGATGAAGATAACCTAGTTGATGATATTTTTGATGAATATGTGAGTGATGAAAGAAATCCTATTTTGCGCTTCAATTGCGATGATCATGTTTATGACACTTATGCTTTGCATGATGTTATTGATGACTTGTCTATCTTGGATTGCTTTGCTATGCTCACTAACATACAACAGTTAGTGGAGAGTGGTGAAGACGTAAAACATTCTCGGCCACCTCCTAAATCGATGGAAATGGCTAAGGACTGGACATTGGCTAGGAATGGATATTCACTCTTGTTGGCGAGCAAAGCGCTTAAAGTTAAGGATGACATCTTGTGAAGACCACTTTACAAGGATGTCATCGTGGGTCGAGTTGTCGATGGCGACTCCAAAGACCCAACGGTAGGTTCTACTTAATTAAAAACGCATGAAGAAAAAAATCGTGAGGACGACAATAAAAATGCATGGTTTTTCTTACTTAGCTTTTGGTATGTTTTTGGTAGATATATTTTGCATTTTTCTTGTGTGTGACAAAGGATCTTGGGATGAAACTCTTGTTGTTCGATAAATTTTGAGTCCGAATCTCGTGCTTTTTGGGGTGTAAGAAATAAGAGTTGTCGGGTGACTATGTTTTTCAAAAAAAAAGGAAAGAACAAGGGAAAAAGGGGTTCCTTCACAGGAAGCCTCGTGCCAATCCTTTAGCACGAGGCAAGCCTCGTGTCAGACACCCTCAGTACGAGGGTAGCCTCATGTTATGTGCCTACAACACGAGGTTGGCCACAAGTCAGGTCTCGTGTGGCTGAAAGTTTTGGGGAAAAAAAACAGATTTTCAAAAAATTGAATTTCAAGCCAAAACATGTATTTTCGGCCCATTAATTCCGCAAATCCTCTATTCCCTAGATTGTTGGTGTAAATAGTACATAAACACCTCCCTAATGCATTAATTAAATTGTCCTTGTGTCCCCCAATTTTTCTAATTTAAAAAATGTCATCCTTATCTCATTTGTACATCCTTTCTAAATCACCTTCTTGGCTGAAAATAATGATCCATAGTATATTTCCTTAGCCAAAGGAATCATATAGCTCATTAAAAATCTCTCGAAAACACTCACTGTCACTTCACCTTGGTGAAACTAAAAAATTTGGGCCTTTTCTCTCTCTAAAAAAAAACCATTTTTGCTTCTTCTTGTGTGGATTCTTCATCTCTTGGCTTCAAATTCCAGGTAATCATTTGAGCTTTTATGTTTACTTGCTTTATTTAGCATGATGGTGATGTGATGAGGAACTTGAAACTCAAAAATGTTTAAGTGTTTTGAGAAAATTTTTGGGTTATGTGAAAGATCTTGTGTTAAATCAAGTGTGGGGGAGCATGTGTTCCTATGCTTTGATGATATGATCTTCATTGATTGTGGTGATTTGGGAAGAATGATTCTTGATTGCATGATCTTCTTAATGGAATGCTATGATTTGTCATGGGTTTGTTGTTTAGGGAGAATGTTTCTTGATTGAATAGTCTTTACGTTGAGATAGCATGATTTGCATGACTTGGAATGTTTTGGCTATTTAGGAAGAAGTGTTCTTTTTGAATGATTCTTGATGCATGTCTTTGGTTATTCTTGCATTACCACATTTTGCTTGTTGTGATAGCATGGCTCTAAAAAAAATAGGTCGAAAAAAAGAACAACTGCCCAGGGTGACAAATGACACAAGCCGGCCAAGGTTGGGAGACGAGAGGCGGTGAATTACCTTCCTCCTAACCCCGCTTGTGTTGTTGATGAGATAACCCCGCTTGTGTTGTTGATGAGATTAACCACCATTTCTAGGAGTGCAGCCAGAAGGTGGAAGTACTTGAGATGCCCAAAGCGAACCATATTGGAGATGAAGTTTGCATGCAAGGAGACCTTGGGAGCTCTAGGTCTACTCGAGCCCGTCAGTTATTTACTAAGCCAAATAGGCCTAGAGGGTTTCTTGGACAAGCATTCCAAGACTTATATATGGTGGAATTTGGAGTTTTTAACAATATTGGAGTAAGAAACGGACAGTGAGGGAAGGAGGATCATCCATTTCCACATGGATGATAAGGAGTACACTATGTCGCATCGGGACAGTGCCTAAGCATTCGGGTGGAAGTATGGGAAGGATATTCCGAGGACACACCGACAGGGCCTTCTATTTTCTTTGAGCAAGTTTTTGAAATTCTTTCGAGCACAGAGAGGGAGTATCTTTGAAAAATCACCGCGATTGTTCATCCGACATTGCGATATGTCCAGCGGTTATTGTCGATGGGGGTATTCTGTCTCAGAGAGCTTTCACAGTGTCCCGGTTCAGATGTTGAAGTTCTTTAGGCAACGACTCCTGAGGGGAATTTTTACCCCAACATGGTGGAGACCTTCATGGAGAAATGCATTAC
>JAULKJ010000003.1:7119180-7130902 GCA_032355405.1 Rubia balearica
TGGTATTCACCTCTGGAGCTAATATTGATGTTATTGGAATAAACATCACCACACAAGTCCAAATGACAGGTTTCTTCACTTCTTTTCCTTGCATTTCCAAGTTTGTAACCAACATAGCTTTCGGACAACTTGATCTTTTCTTATTCTCTACTTCTTTTTTTCAGATGATGACCTTGAGGAGTTGAAAGTTTCTCATGGTAAACATGCTGAATTCGTGAGCAGCATGTGCAAATTTTACAGAGATTGGCATGTCAAATCTGACGGTGTCTATGGTAACATGGCTTCTATATTAAAATGCTGCATTTCTTTTTCAATGGATCAGACATTAATGCGTTCACATTCCCTTCTCAGGAATCTTTCTCCATGACCCGACCAGTTTCGCAGCACTAGTGAAGCGTGATCTCTTCAAATTTAAGAAGGGGGTTGTGAGAGTTGAAACACAAGGTATCTGCGTGGGGCATACGCTGATGGACCACGGGCTCAAAATGTAAGCTAGAAATCTTTAATTTCACTCGCACACGACCTTATGATAATGCACACATTTGACTCTGTGAAAACTACCTGGTACAGATGGAATACGAGCAACCCATGGACGGGTTATTCCCCCGTGTCAGTTGCATGGAGCGTTGATGTGGATGAAGTACTCTGTTACATCAAGAAAAAACTGATGCAGCCCTGATAATCTGTAAAGGAACATCTCTCTTTCCCACATTCGAGAGTTTTCAAGAACATCTATATGTATTTTACTTATCAGTGGCGTTTGCCAGTTGATGTCTCATTTTCTGCAAGCTGTTGCTTACAATTACTGTATTTTTACACCTAAGCACTTCCTCTGTGGGTGACCAATGTGCACTCTTTAGCAAAACTGGTTGTATATTGCTCCATCCGTTTCAGTTTCTGTAAACTGAGTTATATTTTACTTGAGAAATAAGATGTTCAATTCCAGTCATTTGAACGAAAAATAAGAACAGTTTTATATAACAATTTATTCTCTCTTGATTTATTTTTTTTTGAAAAGGATTGTTTTATGGTATAAAACTAGAGATTATTGAAGTTAATTTTAAGACTTTCAAACTAATGGAGCAGCTTCTTAAGGCGTACTTAGTAAGCAATTATAATAGTATAAAAGTAAAAGATAACCATTGATGTAATCGCCAAACTATACTTGTAACTGAAGATTAATTTAAAGAGTTGAGTAGTTGTTGGTTCTTGTCCTCCCTCAGTTCAGCTAACTATGACACACTTTTTAACCTGTTTTCTCAAGGCATGTTTGACCATTAATAACTTTTGCTACGTATGTCATATAAAATTTTAATGTTTGAAAATTACATGCTACGCATAATCCAACGATACCTTGCATGATAATATTATGTTACATGAAATTTATGATCAAACGTGGTTTGAAAAATTGACTGAAAAGTGTGTCAATCTTAGCTGAACGGAGGGAGTAGTACTGTTGTTGTTTGGAGTCAGTTTTTCCTCGTAGCTTTATGAAAAAAAGTGACTTCAAAACGTCTACTCTCCAAGTCAATCTTTGATTTCTTACCAAAAGAGGCCTGATGATTGACCAAATTACGCATATGCTTTAGAAATTTGATATTGAAATAGTAGCATACTTTCCATCAATAAAACAACGCTCCAAAGAAGGCAGGTTGAAATGGTCTGGATTTTTAAGGAGTTAATGGAATCAAACTTCAACAATTACATCATTATCCTCTGAAGAAGAAGTCAAAAGGCAGAACCAACTAAGTTCCCTGCCCTTCATTCTTTGTTTCATTTAATATCCCCTGAGTTTTGGATAATTACACACGGGCCCAACACCATTTTATTTCGAATTGTGTTTGACGATGTCAACGTATCTAATCCTGCAAATTTGTGTTGGTCTGATGTCGTAACATACCATGAAATACATTTACTTTGGGTTGGGCAGCTGAATAGATTCAGTTTGGATTAGAGAGTAAAATAATGTAAAAAGCGATTTTCACGCTTTTAAGATTGCGAACACAAATTTTCATTAATTATCCTAATAAAATTCAAAAGAGTAACCATAAATTGAATTGGATCGAAGTATTTAAAATTCAATTTCAATCTTCACATTATGATTCAGTCGGATTCATTTCACCAGTCTATAGTCTAGTTCCGCTTATAAAGTGTGTTTGACAGAGTTGTGCTTAGAGGGAAAATTAGTTTATTTTGGCTTATTTTAAAAGCAAAAGGAGACCATCTTCTGTTTTTCCTCAAAAAATAATTTTTGCTTCTTAAATAAGCATTTTTTACCCATTTATCAAACACCAAAATGCAAACTATCAATAGATTGGGAAAATCCGTAATTTGTTCAAAATTCGACGGAGGTAGATGTAAGCCTCCCTTTTTCGTAAATGCTATAAGACCTCATCTCAAGTCTTGTGTTGACTATCATCATTCAATAAAATTTATAACTGCTGTTACACTAACTTTCCCTCTCCCCTTCATTACGTTCAAAATCTATTAAAAGGGACATAGAACCAGAAACTAAAACACGACAGTTACCAACCAAACAAAGAAAGAAAGAAGAAGCAAAAGCCCAATTCAGATCAAATTTCACTCACTCCTCTTCACAAACTAACCACTCCAACAACACCATAATCATCATCATCTCCTAATCCTCAACAAAATCCCTACAAATACTCCCCTCTCAAAAGGGTAGGAAGAACCGAAAAACAGGATCCGATTTGAAGATTTATATGATGCATTCTTCGGCCGCGGTGGTGGCGGAAACGGTGTCCTGGTACTGCGCCCTGTTCTTGGCGATGATGCTGGTTCTGAGCTGCTGCGAAACGGCTGACAACGAGTTCCAGATGTTGCAGCAGAGCGAGATGATGGCGCGGCCGTGCGAGGAGATATATGTTGTAAGAGAAGGGGAGACTCTGCATTCGATTAGTGAGAAATGTGGGGACCCGTTTATTGTTGAGGAGAATCCTCATATTCATGATCCGGACGATGTTTTTCCTGGTTTGGTTATTAAGATTACGCCTTTTAAGCTTAGGTGATTTTGATGTACAAATGTATATGGTATTAGTTGCACTTCGGTCATATGCCGCTTGGCCTGATTTTCTTGCTTTCTGTGTATGTAGTGGTATGGTATAGTTTGGTTCTGATTTTGGCTGGAAAATGTTGTGTTTTCTCTTTGGTATTCAATTCATCAAAGCATACGAATTGTTTAATGTTCACCTGCTTGTACTACGGATTGTTTATAAGTTTTTCTAAGACGTGAAGTCTTGAAATGGAAAGACGAGTTTAATTAGAATAATAAAAAGGTAAATGATTTTAGTTGTAATATTAGAAGTTTATTATGTAACGTGCATTAGTTATAAGTTTATGACCCAATTGATATCACCTGGAATTTTACCTTCATTTCTTATAATTTGCAGTTTAAACTTTGGTCTTTCCATGACTTATGGAAATGACTATCTTTTAAGAGACGGACTCATTAAAACTCATTTTCTCCAAATTTGGGTCTTCATTTTGCTTAACCATTCTACTTTAAGGAAAATATAATTTTTAATGTTTTTGACATAAATAAGGAAACTGTGTTTGAAATAAAGGTGATTGATTATGTTAGACTTGTGCAATGGGTCTGCTTTAGTGGTAATTCACATTCTCTATAATTGAGAGATCCAGAGTTCAAAACACACCCCATCAAGAATTGTAAATATTAGAGCAATTTCTTGATGGGGTTTACCCAGCGCCGTGATACTATGTCGGTGGTTCCCGTTGTGGTTTCCCAACGTGCAGGTGGTCGATGATGGTGAGATCGTGCTGGTTTCGATTTCGGTGGCAGCAGTTCGTTGGTGGTGCATCGTTTGAGTGTTCTCAGGAGGGCGTCCCTAACTATCAAATTGATGGAATTTCATGCTCCACTGAGTTTCTATAGATTTAATGGTAGTGTCTTCTAGTTAGGTCCTAGATTAGGATGTTAATATGTAATTTGCTTGTTTGTATGTAATCTTTCAAAAAAACGTTCAATAACATTAATACAAAGTTAGCAAGGGAAAACCACAATATGTGTTTTTTTATTACAATTCGAATTTCATACAATCAACTTGCAATAAAGTGAGCATCTCCCTCCATCCTATCCGAATATACACACTTTCATTTTCGTCTATGTCAAACAAAACTGCACACTTCCATTTTATAAAAAAATAACATGTGATAAAACATAATTACCCCTAAAAAATTAAACAATTAGAATTAATACTCTTCAACACACAAAACCATTCACCCAGCCCAGACCATTTATTTAATACTTAGATCATGTACAATGGCAAAACCACTCCCAACCCACCATTGTGATTTCAGTTAATTAAATAATCAGTCTCTCTCATCCATCTCAACAATTCAAACTACAACTAAAACACTCTATTTTATTCTCCACAATGGTGAAAACCACTCCCAAACCACTCCATGGACCCCACTTGATTCTTTCTATGCTACTCATTAATTTTACCTTTAATAATTAATTAAAATACATTAATTTATAGAAAATAAAATTGAAATGTAAAATTTAATAATATAATTTTATAATTTAAAGTTCATTTTCTAATTTAAAGTTTCAATTTTAGTATTTTATTCTTTTTTTAAAATTAATGTTATGCACTTTGTTTTTAATTGTATTTTCGTTTAATATATTTTTTTCTAACATCCATATTCAATTTTGTAATTTTTGAAAAAATATATTTATATTGAAACGTAAAATAAATGGCCTCACATAAATGGCATCACATAAATTCTTCTAGGTTTAAAGATACGTAAAATAAATGGCCTCACATATTCATGCTGGGAAAATAAATGTCAGTGCGGGTCCACGGCTGACACAAAATGAAAAGCAGAGAAAGGAAGCCCACGTGATCTCTGTTTCTTGCAGAATAGGGACTGGTCCCTTTACACAACCTAAGCCCATCAGTTTGGTTGATTCAAACCACTTTCAACCCCCCATTGTGGGAATTATTGTCCATATTTGGTTCCAATTTTTAATTCAACCCACTTCAAAATCCCCATTGCACATGCTAAATGGTAACCACACATGCATATTCAGAGCAAATAAGAGAGTTAAAAAGGGTCACCTAATGTCCCTTATACTCATTCTCTTATGTATGGAATATCGAACTAGGCTTTAAATAGAACCTTTAAGATGAAGGAGCTGGAATACCATCAAAGGTGTGGAAAAGTCAGAGTGCATACACTTTTGTTTGCAGATGACTTTTGGTTGTTCTATGCTGCTGGCAGGAAAATAGTGGAGGGAGTTAAAAAGAATCTTAATTTTTTTGAAGAAGTTACAAGACTTGGCATTAAGAAAAATAAATCAACTTTTTTTTCAAAAATGGACAAAACTAAGCAGAAAATGGACAAAATAAATTTTAAAAAAACATTTTCCATTTTTTTGTAGCACAAAATTCCCAAAAGGTGGACTTCATACTACATAAGTATCATGAAAAACAAAAAATTACACCACCAAAAAGTTTCATCCCAGAATAATCCCCACAAGAAAACTACAAAAAGGTTCCCTCACACTTAAAAACAAACAAAAACCAAAATTTCGCAAATACAAATGAGGGAAAGAATTAATAAACAAAGGTAAAGTAGTTATCAAAACAGTCATCATATGCTAGAACATAAACAGAGGAGATGCCACCATGAAGGTGTTCCAAACCCTCCCTCACACTTAGTTCATGCATTTCCCCCAATGCATGAAACCAAGGTAAGAAGAAAAGTTAGAAACATCGAAAAATGCTCAGTGTCATCTCCGACGTCTAGATCCTTGCCTTTTCCCGTACGGATTATGATAGTAGTAGCCATCTCCAATGCCTGATATCCTCTGCCAGTTTGTGATCTCTCTCATGTCGTCCTCCATTGTCTCCATAACTTCCTTGAGGTGGTGAAGGTGGTCACGGCTCTATCGAACCTCTAGGCAATGTCCCACTTATGATAGTCCAGCTGGGTGACAAGCCGATGTATATCCCGTCGAACTCCAAAGGTGACATCGCCTTAAGACTTCATCCACTCCAACTCCTGTCGTTGTGGTTAAGTCCACATGTGATATAAAGATGCTGACTGGAACCCCTGAGAAAGTCGTTCTCTCAAAATGGGTTGTACTGAGGATGATGCTATGAATGCATCCCATGCTGAGAGGGGATAAATATGATGTAACAGTGTGGCTTGACAGCATAAGGGTGACCATGGTTGTCACGTCTGCTAGACTCTGCAAAATTATCATTGTGGACGGAGACACTATGCTTATGAGAATCATCGCCACCATGCCCGATAGAATGATAGGATTCCTCTTGAATGTGAATAGAGCCCTGGTACGGTGGTTGTGCTCCAAATACCCGCTTAAACAGGAACTGTGGCACTTGAGGCTGCTCAAATACTGGTGGCAGCACCAACTATGGGAATTGGGGGGGTGGCACAAACTGCTGAAGATCCCTGGGCGGCTGAGCAAACTGGTGCACAGAAGGGAAGGGTTGTTCTAGCTACTCCTGAATCTAGTCATCCTCCCCCTCATTCTCCTCCTTCTCCTCGTCATCCTCATAAGGAGCACCTCATCAGGCAGTAAAATAAGGTCTTCTATCAAGAAGGTCTTGGCTAGTGTAGTCGTACCCTCCTAGGGAAGTCTCACGAAATGTTGGCCTTTGTATAGCTAGTGGACGATGTCATGCTCAACCTCGATTATATCCGCCTCTTCCATAACTGCGGGAGAAAAAGTGTAGGCATCATTTGGGTACTCCCGCATATTAGTGCTCACTGAGAGGTCAAAATGCTCTACCAAGAGTGATATTATGCACTCGATAGCTATCTTCTATGTTATGTTCCTGGAGAGGTCGATGTAGTGGACAATAAACTCGTCCACCAACTCAATAAAACCTCTCCCAGGGCAATCAACCACCACACTCAGAAGCCTCGCCACATATCTCAATGCCGGATGTAATATGTTAGTATTCATTCTTTCCCTTTCCCGCGAACATCGGATGATGGAGGACCAGAATGCACGCACATCAAAACCAACAGTAGGCTTGTTGTACCCCCTAGCTCTCATATAGAACTTCTACCTAAAAACCTGAGCCCTCTTCCCGGATGGAATCTCATTATCTTCTCTCTCTGCCCATTGGTGTCCCTCGAGATAGTAGACATGAATTCTGAGGTATACTTAGTGTAGGTTGGAGCTTCTACCCTAGTGGATTCCTTGAACACAATCATCCGCAAGAGCACTTGGACTGGTTTGTAGGGCTTGAGTTCCTTTAGGGTCCTCACGTCTACAAACTTTGTCTTTTAGACGAGGAATCCAAAAAATCAATCTCACTGCTTTTGGTGCTCCTGGAAGAGTGTAGTCAGCCCCATAAAAGGTATACTAGCTTCCCCTCTATTTCTACGAGGCATGATAATGGATATAGCAAGTAGAAACCACCAAACACTAATCACCAGTATCAAAACTCACTATCAAATACCTCACTAAAAAATAATCTCCCACAATAATTCAACATCCACACAACCCTAAGTCTCAAGCAATTAAGTATCAAGTAATCAAGTCTATGTTACATAGTGTGGGTAATAGCCGACACTTCCTAATGTCTGTCATACAAAGGTACCTAAACCCATTTTTACCAATAAAAAATGCCTTCATAATTAGGGAAAGTGCGTCAAAGAACACATAATCTGAGCACCACTACTATTTCCCCGTAAAACTCACTCTCAATGTAAACACGCCTCCGCATAAAGGATCAAATGGTTAAGCTATCGACTTGCTAGCATTGCACCTATTAGATATGAGAGTAAGGAAGTACATCTCGGGCACTCCTCTATGAATGTTTCTCCCTAGGCCTATAGAGGCAAGGGAATCGGCATCTCACTATGAATCAAGGGTTGAAATGACGATGGTCACTACACGACTAGGATTGTCGTGTAGTGACCATCGTCAGGGTACACCAGGGGTGCCTCACATCCTCTTTAGGAGTATTTTTTTCCCCTAACATGAACATTATTACATGATGATTCAGAATATTGCTCTCAATAAAACATGCATGCACGCACACCGTCGGTACCCACGAACCTACAATACGCCTAACCCGACACTCCCAAGGAGAAAACAAGCCTAGCATGATACATATCATATATGATGCTATGATACATCATAGAAAATATATATAACATGCATTTCACAAGAATAACAAGCACAAGTCAAACATGAATATTCACAGACATAAAGGATAGGAAGATCTAGAATCTCACCAAAAATCATTACCTAGTCATGGATACACATAAAATCCCTAAGTAATTACACTACTCCATAGACATCAACTCAATAAACTCATTGGATTCAATGGCATAGTATAAATTCGGAAATAATAAATGACAAGAGAACAGTTAGTCTCTCTGCCTACTCTTAGATCTAGAAATTACAAATTATGAAGGCTCTCTAAACCCTAGTAGACTAGTGATCTTTATAGAGTGGGTAGATATGGGCCTTAGAAAATCCCAAAATAAAGGGAAACCCTAGCGGCCACGTATGAAAGGGTCGTGCAATAGTACATGGCCCACTAACTGGAGACGGTTGCGGCCCATGAAAATCCTTACGGGCCACTGACCGGAGGGTGTTAACTGCGCTCTGAGTGGCGCGGCCAGAGCTGAATCTCGCGAGCCACTATCTGGAGTCTTCACCCTTGGCTTCTGATGGTGCACCCGTGCAATAGGGTTCAGACCGCGGATTAGAGGTCCATAACTTCAAGTTCATAGTGCACAGGTCGTGCATAAGGGTTTGACCCACGCCTAGACTTAATCTCTTGAGCCATCGGGTTGGCACGGGCATGCAACAGGCCACGAGCCATGCCAGTGTTCCATTTCTTCCAGAATTTGACTCTTTTTTTCGACGCATCCCACATACTGCCATGATTAAGTTCGTGGTCTTTGGTCCACTACCATCCTTGAAAATGACATTCAACTATTTTCTACCATTCTTGCGAATACCTTCACTAAGATACTCCGAAGTGATTATGAGCGATCTACAAATAAGCTCACAAAATAAGATCTAGAATGCTCATAAGGACATATTATCTATTAAATCTAAATAATCTTTAAAATGTTGGATTTTGATGTGTGTTATATTATTTTCATAATTTTTGGGTATTAAATTGATCTTTTATGAAGATAATGTGCACTTTAGGTGTGTTTTCTAAGCGGATTTGATGATTTGAGAAATTTGGAGATGAAAGTAAGAAAAATATGAAATTGAAAGATTTTGGAGTTTTCATGGGAGATTAACAATTACACTCTTTTTTGCACCGGGTTTTTTAATGAGGCTATGTACTCCAATGGATAATGAATTTTCGTTATTCCAACATTTGAAGAAAAGAAGCAATAAGAAGAAAATGATTATTTTAAAAAATAATGAAGAAAATATTGCTTCTTGATTTTGTTATGTATAATTAATATATAATTATAAGAAACGAGACATTTACTCTTCCTATTATTAGTTAGTTTTTTTAAGGAAAAACCATCCCTTAGGAGGAGATGGTGAACATTTATTTGGCGTTCAAAACCTTTAAAGAGTTATATGCAATATATTACAAGAGATCCCTATTAAAACTATGTTTGTGAAGTTTCCAAATCGTTAGCCTCCACCCCCGTGTCGACTAAAGTTTGGCCGGAATTTACAAATGATAGATGAATGAAAAACATTCTATACAGCCTAAGGTAATAAACAAAAATTACCAATTGAAATAAATTGTTTGTATTGGTAATGATTGTAAATAGAGCTTATGAAGGTAAACCAAAATCCTTCATATGATCAGAAAATGCATAAGGTTTGTTAAGTAGGTTCCTGGCCAAAATTTGTAGAGTTTTTGAGATGTAGATGAAGATCTAGGGGCTTGACTTTTAGGAGCTTGGGTTTCTTGATCCACCATGGCAGCAGTAGCAGTTCCATTCCTAGCATGTAATCCTTTCTCAACCTGCAAAAAATTTAAAAAATCCATCAACAGTAATCATTCTGAAATTGATGAGTGCAAAGGATTTTGATATCGGGTATATTCATCCTATCCAGTGTTATAAGCCCTTTAATCTTTTGTGGCAATGTCTGTACATCTATATCAGAGTTTACTGGATGTAGCTTAGCTATAGAATCAGCCACCTGATTTTCTTCTCTAAAGATATGAATTAGAGAAATATGTTGGAGATTGGAACGGATTGAGTGTATTAAATCATAGTGTTTCCAGTATGAAGAGCATGGATCATTAATCATTCTAACAACAGTCAAACAATATGATTCTATACCAGAAACAAAAGTGAAAGCTTTAGATAAAATAATCCCTTCATGAATAGCTAAAACCTCTGCTTGAAAAAGAGCATTCAGCTTTGGTAACAATATTTTTAGCTACAACACATATTCCATTATGGTTCCTAATGATCATGCCATTAGAAGCTTGTCCAGTTGCTACATTCTAGGCAGCATCAACATTGCATTTTAAATAAGATAGAAGAGGTTTATTCCACTGAAAATTTAGCAATTTGGGCTTAGGTGGATGCCTCACAGTAGGCATGAGATTGGAGAAGGAAAAAATTGATGTATTACTAGAAAATTTCAAAAGTGGTTTAGCAAGTTGAATTAATGTGCTCTCTAATATCTTCCAGAATGTGATTGGGGTTGCAAGGAATAGATTCAAACAAGAACTTTTTCCTTCCATTCCCCATAAACCAAAAAACATAAGAGGGTACAACATGCATCAACTTATTTTGAATATAAGATTTCTTTGAAAAAGACCGGTAATAGGCAAACCTATCCCATAGAATGTCAAATCTGTGAGGTGGGATTCCAGTCCAGATATGTATCTTGTTCCACATTTGGGAGACAGTGTTGCATGAGTTAAAATAATTATCAATGGAATCAGAATTAAAACATGAAACACATTCTGATGGTAGATTAAAACCAAAGAACATCAAAGTATCATCAAATGGAAAAAAAAGTTTATCAATCTCTACATAAAAATTGATGTTTTCTTCTGTATCCTTGAATCCCATATTTTTATGGACATGGTCAAATTAGCTTGATTTTTATTTATGAGTTTGTAAGCTTATTTGGAGGTTAAATTACCTATGTCTTTGGGTTTCCAGATAAGTATATCAGCTCTGTCTTTTAGTTTTGCTTCCTTCATGAAGATAATAGTTTAGTACTAATGACAGGAATAAAAACTGACCATAATAGGTCACTATTAAGATTAAAATCTGCCAAAACATAGTCCATTGGAATTGGTACTATGTCTGGTTCAAGGGATTCAATGAGTGGTCCACAATCTGTCCGGTTAGATAACCGAAAGGAAGATGAACCTTCACCATTAATAACTCTAGAGTTGTGTTCAGCTAAAAGATTAACTGAACAAATCCTTTTGAACACTTGAGATGTTTTGTTAGTGACTGCAAGACTCCAAATGAATTTAGAACATAAGGTTTTTCCATTTTGATACTTCCACCAGAGTTTCAAAGGAGAATTCTGTATGATGTGTCCGAGTGATCTTAATCCTAAGTAATTTCATTTAGCTCCTCTGCATAAGTCAGTCAATTTTTCCAATGCTTTTCCTTTTTGCAATCAGCTTATCTTTCTTTTTTTTTTCTATTTTTTTGATGTTTTGTTAGTGACTGCAAGACTCCAAATGAATTTAGAACATAAGGTTTTTCCATTTTGATACTTCCACCAGAG